>PVIW01010395.1:0-14325 GCA_004026585.1 Noctilio leporinus
ACGAACATGGTATATGCTTCCATTTATTTGTGTCTTCCTTGATTTCTTTCTTCATTGTTCTGTAGTTTTCTGAGTACAGGTCTTTGACCTCCTTAGTTAAGTTGATTCCTAGGTACTTTATTTTTCTTGTTGCTATGGTAAATGGGATTTGTTTTTTCACTTCTATTTCTGTTGTTTCATTATTGGTATACAAAAATGCCTTTGATTTCTGGATATTGACTTTATAGCCAGCTATTTTGCTAAATTTGCTTATTAGGTTGAGTAAGTTTTTGGTGGAGCACATCGGGTTTTGTATGTACACCATCATATCATCTGCAAATAATGACAGTTTGACTTCCTCCTTTCCAATTTGGATACCTTTGATTCCTTTTCCTTCTCTGATGGCTATGGCTAGAACTTCCAAGACAATGTTGAATAGAAGTGGAGAAAGTGGGCAGCCTTGTCTCGTTCCTGATCTTAGGGGGAAAGCTTTCAGTTTTTGTCCATTAAGTATGATGTTGGCTTCAGGTTTCTCATAGATGGTCTTTATGATGTTGAGGTATGCTCCTTCTATTCTCATTTTGCTGAGGGTTTTTATCATAAATGGTTGCTGCACTTTATCAAATGCTTTTTCAGCATCTATTGATATGATCATATGATTTTTATCTTTCAATTTGTTGATGTGGTGTATTACATTTATTGATTTACGAATGTTGTACCTACCTTGTTTTTCTTTTTCAAGATTGCTGTGGCTATTCATGGGCATTTTCAGGTCCATATTAATTTTTGAAGTATTTTTTCTATTTCTGTGAAATCTGTCATTGGTATTTTAATTGGGATTGCATTAAATCTATAGATTGCTTTGGGTAGTATGGACATTTCAATGATGTTAATTCTTCCCATCCATGAACATAGTATAAGCTTCCATTTTTTTCTACCTTCCTTAATTTCTTTCTTCAATGTTCTGTAGTGTTCTGAGTACAGGTCTTTTACCTCCTTAGTTAAGTTGATTCTTAGGTACTTTATATTTTTCTTGTTGCTATGGTAAATGGGATTTGTTTTCTTCTATTTCTGATGTTTCATTATTGGTATATAAAAATGCTTTTGATTTCTGAATATTGACTTTATAGCCAGCTATTTTGCTAAATTTGTTTATCCGGTTGAGTACGTTTTTAGTGGAGTATACTGAGTTTTGTATGTACACTATCATATCATCTGCAAATAATGATAGTTTAACTTATTCCTTTCCCATTTGGATACCTTTGCTTCCTTTTTCTTCTCTGATGGCTAGAACTTCAAAAATGATGTTGAACAGAAGTGGAGAAAGTGGACAGCCTTGTCTCGTTCCTGATCTTAGGGGGAAAGCTTTCAGTTTTTGCCCATTGAGTACGAAGTTGGCTTCAGGTTTCTTGTATATGGTGGCCTTTATCATGTTGAGGTATGTTCCCTCTATTCCCATTTTCCTGAGGATTTTTATCATAAATGGTTGCTGTACTTTATCAAATGCTTTTTCAGCATCTATTGAAATGATCACATGGTTTTCATCTTTCAATTTGTTGATGTGTATTACATTTATTGATTTATGAATGTTGTACCATCCTTGCATCCCTGGGATGAAACCTGCTTGATCATGGTGTATGATCTTTGTAATGTACTGCTGAATCTGGTTGGGCAATATTTTGTTGAGAATCTTAGCATCTATGTTTATCAGAGATATTAGCCTTTAGTTTTCCTTCTTAGTTGTGTCTTGACCTGGTTTTGGGATTAGAATAATATTGGCCTCATAGAAAGAGTTTGGGAGTCTTCCCTGTTCCTGTTTTTTTGGTGTAGATTGAGAACGATAGGAGTTAGTTCTTCTTTAAATGTTTGGTAAAATTCACCTGTGTATTCATTATGTCCAGGGCTCTTGTGCTTTAGGAGATTTTGGATAACTTCTTCAACTTTGCTAGTTGTTATTGGCCTATTCAGGCTTTCTGTTTCTTCTGGATTCAGTTTTGGTAGATTATACATTTCCAGAAATGTGTCCATTTCACCCAGGTTGTCCTATTTCTTATCATATAGTTGTTTGTAGTAATTATTACAATCTTTTGTATTTCTGAAGTATCAGTTGTGATTTCTCCTCTGTCATTTCTGATTCTGTTTATTTGGGCCCTCTCTCTCTTTTTCTTAATGATTCTGGAAAAGGCTTGTCAATTTTGTTTATTTTTTCAAAGAACCAGCTCCTGGACTTATTGATTCTTCAAATTGTAGTTTGAGTCTCTAAGTTATTTAGTTCTGCTCTGATCTTGATGATTTCCTTCCTTCCACTTGCACTGGGCTTTGTTTATTGTTGCTCCTCTAGTTCTTGCAGCTTTGTGATTAGGTTGTTTGTATGAACTTCTTGTGACCTTTTTAGGAAGGCCTGTTTTGCTATAAATTTCCCTCTGAGAGCTGCCTTTGCTGTGTCCCATAGGTTTTGGGCTGTTGTGTGTTCATTGTTATTTGTTTCCAGAAACTTTTTGATTTCATCTTTGATCTTGTTAACCCATTCATTATTAAAAGCATGTTATTCAGTCTCCATTTGGTTTTTTCCCTTGATATTGGTTTCTAGTTTCAATCTATTATGATCTGAGAAGATGCTTTGTATGATTTCAATTTTCCTGTATTTGTGGAGGCTTGTCTTGTGACCTACCATGTGGTCTATCTTAGAGAATGTTCCTTGTGCATTTGAAAAGAATGTATATTTTGCTTCTTTGGGGTAAAAGTTTCTGTATATATCAGTTAGGTCCATTTCCTCTAGAGTGTTGTTCAATGCCACAACATCCTTGGTGATTTTTTGTTTGGAAGATCTGTCCATTGTTGATAGTGGGTTATTAAAATCCCCTACTATTAGTGTGTTGTTGTTTTTATTCTTCTGAAGTCCTCCAAGATTTTCCTAATATATTTTGGAGCTCCTATATTGGGTGTGCATATATGTTTATCAGAGTTATTTCTTCTTGATGGATTGTTCCCTTAAGTATTATGAAATGTCCTTCTTTATCTCTTTTTATGGCCTTCATCATAAAATTTATTTTGTCTGAAATAAGTAATGCTACTCCAGCCTTTTTTTCATGTCCATTTGTTTGATATATATTTTTCCATCCCTTCACTTTCAATCTGTCGATCTTTTGTCCTGAGGTGGGTCTCTTGAAGACAGCATATATGTGGGTCATGTTTTCTTATCCATTCAACTACCCTATGTCTTTTGATTGGTGCAATTAATCCATTTACATTTAAGGTTTTTATTGATTGATTGATATTTATTTATTGCCATTTTCCCACTTTGAACCTGTGTTCCTCTTTGGCTCTTTCTGTTTGTTTATTTTTTTAAAGCAGACCCTTTAGCATTTCTTGCAATGCTGGTTTGGTTAGAGGTATATTCTTTTAGCCTTTTTTTGTTTGGCAAACTCTTTCTTTCTCCTTACTTTTTGAATGAGAGCCTTGCTGGGTAGAGTATTCTTGGTTGCAGACCTTGTTTTCCCATTACTTGGAATATTTTTTGCCATTCCCTTCTCGCTTGAATTGTTTTTGTTGAATAATCATTTGATAGCCTTATCGGAGCCCCTTTATATGTTATTTGCTGTTTCTTTCTTGATGCCTTTATGACTCTTTCTTTGTCTTTGAAATTTGCCTTTTTAATCATAATGTGTCTTAGAGTTGGTTGGTTTGGGTTGATCTTCATTGGGACCCTCTGTGCTTCCTGAACTTGAGTAATGTTTTTATTCATCTTGTTTGGGAAATTTTCGATCATTACTTTTTTAAACAGGTTTTCCATTCCTTATTTCTCTTCTCTTTCTGGTATCCCTATGATATGGATATTATTGCATTTCATGTCCTGCAGCTCTCTTAAAACCTCTTCATTCTTGTTCAGACTTTTTTCATTCTCTTATATTGTTATGGAATATTTTTCTACATTGTCCTCTAACTTTCTGATCCAGTCATTTGCTTCCTCTAGCCTATTGTTGATTCCTTCTACTGTATTCTTCAGTTCAGAAATTGTGTTCTTCATTTCCTCCTGGCTCTTACTGATAGTTTCTAAATCCTTTTTGATGCTGGTGTAGCTCTCAGTCAGTTCATTGTAACTTCCCTGGAGTTGTTTATAGTTTTCTTTGAGCTGGCTAAGCTCATTGAGCTTCTCTATCATCATTCTTTTGAATTTCTTATCTGATATATCATGTGCCTCTGTTTCATTTGGTAACCTTTCTCGGGATTTTTCCTTTCCTTTTGGTGATGGACTGATTCTCCCCACCCCCACCCCCCCCACTTTAGGTGTCTGTTGTTGGTTGTTTTTTGTTTGTTTTTTTCCTTGGATTAATCTGCTTTGCTTCCCTGCCTTTGTTGAGCACCCTTCTGTGTTAGGAGATTTGTGGAGTTCAGTGTTGCAGTCTCCTAGATTTTCTCTACTTGTTGCTCTTGGGGTGGCCTTTATGTCGTTAACTTGGGCTGTCTGGTTGTATTCTGGATTGGTTGTGTATGTTGCTCCTTTCCTTCCAGTTGGTTGATTGAAAGACACTCCTTCTATCCTTTCTCATACCCTGTTTTTGAGCTGGTCCTAAAACAGAACCACCAGTGCAGGCAAAATAACCATACTTTCAGTGATATCTTTCTCTTTTACTCCCCCTTTCAACTGCCTATGAACGTAACTATATACCCATACCCTCCAAGTTAACCCCGCTTTTAATAACACCCTCAGCTGCAACTCTGCCAGTCTTTTTTGTTGTTGTTTTTGAGCCAGTCTTAATAGGGATGTAGATATGTTATGACTGTTGTATGAGGGGAAAAAATGATTAAATTGACTAAAGTATAGATAATTTTGAAGGGTGCTGAGGAGTAGCAAAGATAGCAGGGATATAAGAGAGAAAACCAACTTATCTGTTCTATAGAAATGAGAGGGAGAATCAGAAAGCCTCAAGTATGAGTGAACAGTGTAAGCCTATGTATATAGTTGCCTCACCTGCCTCGCTGTTCACGCTTAATGATCCCTGATTGGTCCAGGTGGAGACAGGACCTGTGTGCTTTTAGCAGAGGAAAAAAAGAAAAGAAAAGAAGAAAGAAAGAAAAAAAACAGGGTTTAGGTGGCTGGTGAGGGGAGGAATATTTAGATTTAGGATTGGGAATGTGTTGTAGCAGGATTGTGAGTAGTCTTTTAGTCAAGAGTAGGAGGAGGGTCTTGGGTATTTAGGTGGATTGAGAAAGAGGAGTAAAAATATGTGAGTTGGGATACACAATGGTATAAGCAGTATTTACTTAAAATGCACTAATTGTGAGGTTTGGAAGTAACTTCTGGAAAGGACACGTTAGGGATTAATAGTTCATGTAGTTTTTGGTATAACTGAGGTGCTTGAGATTAGCAGCAATCCATTTCCTGAGTCTGCCTCTTTTTCTTGGTCAGGTCTCTGCAGTCTGCAGTCTAGCTGGTCTTGGAGTGGCAGGGCCTATGGCTGTCACAGTCAGGGCTGATTCTGAGTGTCAGCCCCCAGGTAGGCTGGGCCTCCAGTAGCCTAACTGGGTTTCTGTGCTGCTGGTGTTTTGGGACCTTCCCTTCTCTCACTGTTTCTGTGTAAAGACCAGCAGGGTGCTTCTGGGAGCTGCTCCTTCTTCAGCTCCCAGAGGAGGTTCCTGCCAGCCATGGGCACCTGGCTCCAAGGTAGGGTGGCCTGCAACGTTGCTGGCTCCTGTGATGGCTGGGTCTGCTCCCACAGATCCCGGAGGAGGCAGTCTCTGTCCACCAACAGCGCCTGGCTCCCTTGGGTGAAGGCTAATTCTCCAAGGAGTCCAGCTCTTTGAGGAGTTTTTCACAGCTGCCTCTGTGATGCGTGCCTGGCTCCCCAGAGGGTCTGCAGTGCAGTTTGCCCGCTAACGCCACTCCTGCCCCTCCAGGCCTTTGTTGCCGCAGTGGGTGCGCCAGTTGCACCAGCTGCAAGTTCCTGGCGCAATGTTTTGAGATTTTGTGGGAGCCTGCAGGCTGGTGTGGGTCCTCGGAGCTGGGCCCTCCCCCTCTCCAGGGCTCCAAGCCACCCTCTCCCTGGTGGCGCAGCAGCAGGACTTCAAGTCTTTGTGGGAGCTTGAGTGCCAGCGGGGGTATGTGGCTTTGGGCCTCCCCCTCTCCGGGGCTCCAAGCAGCCCTCTTCCTGGTAGCCTAGTGGCACAGTTTTCGGCCCTCTTGCCACTCTGGCCCTTCCCCACTTCCCCACAAGTGGCACTTCCCCACTCCTGCTCCCTGCAGGTCTCTCCTCTTCCGCCTCTGGCCCAGTGAGGAGCTTCCCCTCTCTGTCTCCAGAGTGAGGCTCTTACATAGTCCCTCCCCTGCAGGAGTTCAATTCCTCATTCCCTCCGGCGTTTGCCCTCACTGCCCACACTTCACTGCTCAGATTTCTAGTCACTGGGGAGCCTGGAGCTGCTTCAGTTAGAGACGCCCCTCTGGGTAGAGCTGCCACTGCCCAGAGCCGACCTCGGCCCACTGGCCAGTTTGGAACTGTCTCACCTGCTCTCCTGTACGTCTCTGCTGCCTCTGGGCTGTGCTCCCCTGAGTCCAGATGCTGACCGCTCTAATTCTTAGGGACCTGCAGACGTCTTGTGCTCCCTACCCTGTCCTCTAGCTGCTCTGGCACTTGAGAACGCCATCAGCACTGCCCTCTACTCTTTCACCATCATTTTCCCTCCTGAAGGCTTTCTTTATTCTTTTTTCTCTTCTGACTATAATCGTAAGTTGTCTCTTTTCTAGTTCACAGATTCTTCTGCTTGAGTGAGTCTGCTGTTGAAGTTTTTTGTTGTTTTTTTCTTTAACTTCATCTATTGTATTTTCAGATTGAGAATTTTTAAATGATTTTTATTGTTGAACTTCTCATTTTGTTTCCTGTATTTCCTGAATTTGTTGGGTTTCATCTGTGTTTTATTGTACTTGCAGAGCTTCATTAAAACACTTATTTTTATTCTCCGTCAGCCAATTTATAGATCCCCATTTCTTTGGCACCAGTTAGTAGAGCTTTATTAGTTTCTTTTGGTGGTGTCATGTTTGCCTGATTCTTCATGATCTGTGCAGCCTTGTGTTGGTATATTTGAATTTGAAAGAGCAAATAACCTCTTCCTGTTTTTACAGCTTGAGTTTTATAGCAGGAGAGGTATTTTCCCTCTCTTGCTGGCTCCCTGGACTGATGAGTCTGCCTTTAGGATCACAGTTGAGTGAGATTGTAGCCAGGTCATGTGGCTGCTTTTGGGTCCACAGAGGGGTCCATTGGCCGGCCTGTTACCAGGGTTGCCAATGGACATGGTTCCTCTTAGATCCCAGGTTGGACAGGACTGCTTTTTGGGTCCATGGTCAAGCAGGGCTGGAGCAAGGCCATAGGTCATGGGGTTTACTTCTTGGTCCACTATTGCACCTGTAGGCAGGAAGATCAGTTACCATAGGTAGGGATAAGTGTGATCTCCGCCATTTCCTGGATACCCTCCTGCTGAGTGGGCAAGGCTAGCAGTACCATGGTATAGCAGGCTGGAACCAGGTCACAGGACTGTTTCAGGATCTGTAGTTGGTGCTGAGGTCTGTGGGCCTGTTATCAGGGGTACAGATGTGTGTGGCTTTTCCCAAGTCCTCTGGCAGGTGGAGCTGGGGCTGGCTGAGTCCATAGGGGACCTAGGCTGTTTTCATTCTGCAGCCAGGACCATGTTTAATAAGTCTGTCACTGGAGTATGGGCCTGCCTTCTCTAAGTGGCTGTCCTTGATATTATGGCTTCACCAGGGTTTCCTGACCTCCTTCCTGAATCCTAGAGCTTACACAAAAGCACTTATGTTCGTGGATGGCTGTTAGATTGTTGTTTATGTTGGGGGATATAAGCCAGAGACCTCCTATTCCACCGTCTTGCTGAAGTCACTCTCCCTGTGCTCTTAACACAGCATGAAGAATGAATCTGGGTTATGATAGCCCCTGTGATCAGCATTCTCCTCAGCTGATCCAAGTCCTCGAGTGGTCTGTAAAACCCTAATTAATCTGGACCTCTTCTTTTTTGTTTGGTGGGGGGGCGGGGAGGGGATCTTTTCACTCTTTCAGCCACACTGGTGGTTTGGCTGTTCTTTGAACACATTAGGTATATTTCTACCTTAAGGATTTTGTGTGGCGTGTTCCTTCTGCCTGAACTCTCCTTATGGCTATTCCCTCATTTTCTTCAGGTTTTACTTCAAATATTGTCTCAGCAAGATGATCCCATCCATAATTTAAATCCCTTATCCTGATATTCTGTAACCTCATTCCTTGCTTGTTTTCTTCCTTAATACTTATACTGTTCTATATATTTTACTTATTTATTCAATTATTGCCTGTCTCTCCCATTAGAGGTGAGAAGCTTCACGGGAGTAAGGATGTTTAGTTTTTTCATTGTGGTCTCTTCACCGTGTACTGCTGGAAGTATAGTAGGGCTGCTTTACTGAGTTAATTGGCTGTTATTTCAATGCTTTGGTTTGAGAATGAATTAACTAAAAGTAGTAGCTTCTCATTTCCAGGCCGTCACTTGTGTTACATTTTGATGCCACATGTGTGGATTATTGTATTGAGATGGTCCTCTTAGATTATTTAGATAATCCTCTTACATAATGTGGTTTGATCATTTTAGGAAAGAAATCGCAGACTTTGAACAACAGAAAGCAAAAGAATTGGCTCAAATAAAAGAATTTAAAAAGGAAGAAATAAGGAAGCTACAAAATAAACGCAAAGTTTTTGAAACATATACCACAGTTGCAAGAACTTTTCCAGATAAAAAGGAGCGTGAAGAGATACAGGTATACCAATATTTACATACTCATATAAATTAGTAAAGATGACAATCTTATAAGAATCTTAGAGTTATTGATGTGTCAGTTACCGGTTATCAATTTATTAACCATGCATTGACTCAACAAGTTATCTTTTGATAACTTGAGACACTGCATTACGAACATCTTTGTAGCCTGGCTTTTAAGGAGGAGCCCTGGTTGGTGTGGCTCAATGGACTGAGTGCTGACCTGTGAGCCAAAGGGTTGTTGGTTCAATTCCCAGTCAGGGTACAGGCCTGGGTTGCAGGCCAGATCCCTGGTTGGGGACATGTGAGAGGCAACCCCACATTGATGTTTCTCTCCCTTCCTTCCCTATCTCTAAAAATGAATAAACAGAATCTTTGAAAAAATAAAGAGTAAAATAATTATTCTCTTACTAAAGCCTTCCAAAAAAAGAAAAGAAAAAGACCATGATAATGAAATGAGTGAATTAATAAGGGAGGAGTTGGAAATTCACTGGTGTAATGTATTAATTTGTTTAACATTCTACATAACAGGTACTGTTAGTTCATTTACAATAATTTAAGGCCCATATACTAAATAGGCGTTTAATTCTAAAACTTATAAATTAATAGGCCATATTATCAGACTTATTCATTTTAGTTAGAAATTGACATTATCAGAAGAATGTAGTATTTAAAGAGAACTACTGCTTTTCTAGTTAAACTATAGAAAAAAATGTAGGTAGATATGTTCACAACATTGGCATATGCAGAGATTTCCAGGAGAAGGCAAAAAAGTTAAGTATAGAAGAAAAATAGATACATTGGAATTCATTAAAAGAAAAATTTTAGTTTACTGAGAGAACAATTTTAAATGGCTATCCCTTGTTTAAAGCATAAAATGCAAACTCATCTTCCACTTTCATGTTTTAAATACCAGTATTTTGGGAGTTCCATCCTTTGCTTTCTCCCTTTCTGTAGCACATTGTCTTTGAACAATCTCATTTTGCACACCTATAGCTTATTACATGCCATGTTGATTAGAGTCTTCAACTCTATGTTTTCACTTTTGCAGGGAGAAACATGTGCCATGTTTGGGTTAATGCTTGATTTATTAAATCTATTAGACTTTAACTATTAGGAGTTTTTCTTTCAAAAAGAGTATGTGCAGTGTAATCTCTCCCTGTCACCCTTGCTTTGGCACCCAGTTTTCCTCCCTTTTGAGATAACTGTTACCAATCTCGTATCTTTACAGATTAAGATATACTTTAAAAAAAGGTAATGGTAATACACTGAAATCATTCTCTATCTTAACATAAAGAACATCCTCATTCTTTATTTTATCATTGAATAGAATTGCATTATATGGTTGTGCAATAACTTATTTAACCAAACATTTATGTTATTTCTGTTCTTTTTCTTTTTATAAAGAGTGCTGTCATGAATATCTTGTACACACATGAGTACACAATCATTCTTCTACTTAGTTATTCAGCACAAGGTTATTGAGTGCCAGCGATGTAGCAGGCATGTGCTGGGAATACAGGCATAAACAAAAACACCCCTGTCCCCATGTAGCTTACATACTCAAGTATATCTGTAGGCCAAATTCCTGGAAGTGAATTTTCTAGGTTTAAAGGGGTGTTACCTACATTCATAGATATTGCTAGATTTATTCTTTATAAATATCATTTCAATTTTTAATTCTAGCAATTATTAGACTGTTTTGCTCTTTGCCTGCCAAGTAAAAGATTCAAAATTGCTATTAAACTAACTTGAATTTCTTTTTAAAATCTATAATCTAGATCATTATTTTTATAATCTATAATAATATAAATTTAGCATGACTTTTTTTGTGAAGACTTCAAATACTTTAAATAGTTAAAATAAAATTCAGCTATCACCTTGGCTGGTGTGGCTCAGTGGATTGGTGCTGGCTTGTGAACCCAAGGGTGGCTGGTTCAATTTCCAGTCAGGGCACACATAATTAGGTTGCAAGCCAGATCTCCAGCCAGGTCCTTAGATGGAGGCAGGTGAAAGGCAACCATACATTGATGTTTCTCTCCTCTTCTTCCTCCCTCCCTGCCTTTCTTTCTAAAAATAATGAATAAAATCTTTAAAAAACAAAATTCAAAAAAAATTCAGCTTTCAGAAAACTTTTTACTAAATTTAAAACCATAACCTATTTAAAATATCCGCATAGTGGATTTATCACTTCATTTTTATCATTTCTGAGTCTCCCAGGAGTAGAGCAATGTACTTTGATATTTGGCTATGTTATGAACATTTTATAAGACCCAAATGAAAAACAGCCAATCTTCTTAGACCACCCAAGATGATGGGCTTGACTTCCCCTACATTCTCCTCTTTGTCATAACTGAGATTTCTTCTTCCATTATGATTCAAACCAAAGCAGAGGAGCTTTCTTATTGTGGTTCTATTTACTTTGATGAAAATAACACGTAGATTTTACTTTATTGTAACCTGGTACCTTTTCCTCAAACAATATATTCTTTTATTCTTTAAGCCAGTTCTTTCTAGTCTGCTAGGCATTAGCCACATGTGGCTATCTAAATTTAGGTGAATTGAAATTAAATAAAACTAAAAATTCAGTTTCTCAGTGACGTTAGTCACATTTCAAATGCTCAGTAGCCATTGTGTAAGTGGTAGCTATATCATATTGGACAGTGTAGGTCCCAGACACATCCGTTATTGCAGAAGGTTCTGATAGTGTTGATGCAGAGGCCTCATTTCCAGGAGATTTGGTGAGTTAGCTTTCCTCTAGGACATTAGGCTATTTCATAATTCGGCAGCTTTTCCTTGAATCCTTTTTCTACTATGTTACGTGTTGATTTAAGTATTGGGCCCTTTTCAAAAGACTTGGTGGTATATTGTATGTTGCCATGGGTGTTCGTTATCTCCTGTTGTTGGTGTAGACTCTCTTTTTCTTAAACTATGTGGCTTATTCAGTTTCCTATTGATTCTATTTACCCTTCTTTCTACCTTTCTATGCAAGTAAATACTTTAAATGCAGGTATACACTTAATTAAAAACAAAACTATATTGATTGATATGCTCCCACTTATGTATTTTTTTGGTTTTCACATTTTTATTGGGGGCCACAGAGAAGGAGATCTCCTCCCTGTAGTGGAGCTGTTCACAGTTTCTCCAGCCACTCCAAGGTTGGGCCCTGGGGATGCTGGGGGTAGCTTGGCACATTGGGCTTGTTCCCATCATCTTGGACAGGCACCAGATAGGGGTGTAGGGTGTCACTTGGTTGATCATGATGGTTGATCAGGAACTTAATGTAGGGGCTGAAGGAGGACCGAACTATATAGCAAGGCCCCTGATGGTCAAGTACTTGACCAGCACAGGCTCCTTGGCACCAGCATTCTTGAGGAAGGTAGCTTGTCTCCAGGACAGCTTGGTCTTGTCCCACTTCTACTTATTAAATCATTAAAAGATTAAAGATATGGTTCAGGTGTACTTAGAGATAGTATGGGTTCAGTTTTATTTTTTAATTTTATTTTATATTTTTAAAGATTTTATTTATGTACTTTTAGAAAGAGGGTAAGGGAGGGAGAAAGAGTGACAGAAACATCAATGTGTGAGTTACATCGATTGGTTGCCTCTTACACATCCCCAACTGGGGACCTGGCCTGTAACCTTTCAGTTTGCAGGCTGGTGCACAATCTACTGAGCCACGCCAGCCAGGGCTGTGTGTTCGATTTTAGACCATCGCAGTAAAGCGAGTCCTATGAATATTTTTGTTTTCCATCCCATATAAAAGTTATACTTAATACTATACCACAGTCTCTTAAGTGTGCAATAGCATTATGTCTAAAAAACAAAATGTATACTTTATAGAAAGTACTTTATTACTAGAAAATGCCAGCCACAGTTCAGTGAGTCGTTCTACCCGCTGTAGAACAACTTTCAGTGTTAGAGTCAGCTCTCTCAAAGCCTGCTACTGCTTTACTAATTACGTTAATATAATATTCTAAATCTTTTGTTGCCATTTTAACATCTTCACAGCTTCTTCACCAAAAGTAGATTCCATTTCAAGAAACCACTCTCTTTGCTCATTCATAAGAAGTTCTCATCAGTTCAAGTTTTAGCATGCGAATACAGCAACCCTGTTACAAAATCAGGTTACACTTCTAATTTTAGTTCTCTTGCTAGTTCTATCACAACTGAAGTTACTTCCTCCACTGAAGTCTAGAACTCCTCAATCTATGAGGGTTGGAATCAACTTCTTCCAAACTCCTATTAATGTTAATATTAGGTTGGCCAAAAAGTTTGTATTTTTACGTACGATGGCTCTAGTAGTGCTTAGTTGTCTAACTTAATTCAAAAGTTTTTTTTTAGATTGTATTGACAGCTGTCATATCAGCAGTGCATTTAAAAAATATTGATCAAAATTGGCGAATTTTGGCCCTGGCTGGTGGCACAGTGGATAAGGCACCAGCCTGTGAACCCAAAGGTCACTGGTTTGATTCCCAGCCAGGGCAATATCACCAGGTTGCAAGCCAGGTCTCCAGCCAGGTCCATAGCTGGAGGCAGGTCAAAGGCAACCATACATTGATGTCTCTCTCCCTCTCTGCCTGTCTCCCTTCTCCTCTCTAGAAAAATAATAAATGAAACATCTAAAAAAAACATTGGCGAATTTTGGTAGCCATTTTAATATTAAAGATGGAAGAAGATATGCAACATTTTGGCACATTTATACTTTATAATTTCAAAAGGTAAAAATGCAATTGAAATGCCAAAAGAAATTTATGCAGTGTAGAAGGTACTGTGACTGATAGAATATATCAAAAGTGGTTTGTGAAGTTTCTTAGTACTATTGACATTTTGGTCAAATAATTCTTTGCTATGGGGCTGTCATATGCATTGGAAGATGTTTAGCAGAACCCCTGGCCTCTACCCATTAGAAGCCAATAGGGGGAGAGCCAACATTCTCAAAGTATCCAAGTCAATAAATTATTGGTGAAAATGAACAATGTGTCATTTTATGGAAAAAAACTAAATGGACTTTTTGGCCAACACAATATTTTCCCCATGAATCATGAATGTTCTTGATGGCATGGAGAAAGGTGAATCCTTTCCAGAGGTTTTGAATTTAGTTTACCCACATCCATTGGAGGAATCTTTACCTGTGGCAGCTATAGCCTTATGAAATGTGTTTCTTAATTAGTAAGACTTGAAAGTCAAAATTACCTTTGATTCATGGGCTATAGTAAAATGGATGTTGTGTTAGCAGGCATGAAAGCAACATTAATCTCTTTGTATGTCCCCATCAGAGCTCTTGGGTGATGAGGTGCATTGTCAGTGAGCAGTTAACAGAGCAGTGATAGAAATGTTTTTTTCCTGAGCCAGCCCCAACAGTATGCTTAACATATTTAGTAAATGATATTGTAAACAAAGCTGTCATTCAGGCTTTGTGTATAGACCACAGTCAGTGTAGAGTTGGCATAATTCTTAAGGGCCCTAGGATAGTCAGAATGATAGGTAAGCACTGACTTACACTTAAACTCACCAGCTTGTCTTAGCCCCTAACGAGAATCAGCTTATCCTTGGAAG
>PVIW01010395.1:14425-44607 GCA_004026585.1 Noctilio leporinus
TTTTTTTTTAAGATTTTATTTATTATTTTTAGAGAGAGGGGAAGGAAGAGAGGCAGAGAGGGAGAGAAACATCAATGTATGGTTGCCTTTCACCTGCCTCCAGCTACAGAGCTGGCTGGAGACCTGGCTTGCAACCTGATTATGTGCCCTGGCTGGGAATCGAACCAGCAACCTTTGGGTTTGCAGGCCGGCACCTTATTCACTATGCCACCAGCCAGGGCTATCCTTGGAAGTTTTGAAGCCAGGCATTGACTTCTTTCTGGGTATGAAAGTCCTAGAAGGTATCTCCTTCCAGTAAAAAACTGCTTTGTCTACATTGAAAATCTGTTGTTGATGTAGCCACCTTCATAAATCATCTTGGATCACTTGCTGCACCTTCTACACCAGCACTAGCTGTCTCACCTTGCACTTTTCTGTTCCGGAGACAGCCTCTTTCCTTGAACCTTATGAACCAACCTCTGCTAGCTTCAAAGTTTTCTTTTGCAGCATCCTCACCTCTCTCAGTCTTCAAAGAATTGAAGAGTTAGAGTCTTACTTTGGAATAGGCTTTGACTTAAGGGAACGTTGTGGCTGGTGTGATCTTCTATCCAGACCACTGTAACTTTTTTCATGTCAACAGTAAGGCTGTTTCATTTTGCCATCATTCATAATGTTCACTGGAGCAGTGCTTTATTTCCAGTTGTGAGCTTTACGTGAGCATGGGTGGGTGTTAGATCGCCTGTGCATGTTAATGAGGTGGTTAGGATTCTCACTGCCTTCACTCTCATATTTGAATGGGTTCTTTGGTGGGTGGTGGGGAACGCTTCCAGCTTCTGTCCGTACTCCTTTCCTCAGCTTCCAGTCACCCCCTCTGACTTGCACCTACATACGCTGTGCAGCCAGCCGACTATCTCGCCTTAGTTCTGACATCGATCTTGATTGTCTTTGTACAGTTGCAAATTGCTTCTAGACATTTCCAGGAGTTTCTTCTCTTATATCATTTAGTTCATCTAAAACTACCCTTTCTTAAAACATATTTTTTATAAATTCCCAATAGAATCAGTTTTCAGGGCTGGTAGTTTTGACTTTGAATCTTTTATTCTTCCCATTTACCTTAGCTCTTCTTCCTTCAGTTAGTAATTAATTCCTGTTAATTTTTTCTTCACTAGATAACCCTCATTTATCTTTTCTATTTCAATGACTATCTCAGTTTAGACCATATTATCTCATGGTCATGTTATTGCAGTGAATTCCTAAATGGTTTCCCACTGATCCCTGCAATTAATTTTGCTGATGGTATGAAGTGAGGCGCTAGCTTTTCTGAAAATCTCAGTATTATTGAAATGTGATTGATTGATTGATTGAGCCTCCTCATTTCTGTTCTCTGTGCTACGCTAGCTATACTCTTCTATTGCATTATTTTAATTCAAGTAATTCTTTTTTGGGGGGATGGGCAGGCTTTGAAACAGCAGGTAGCAGATTTACAAGAAGATTTGAAAAGAAAGGAAGCAAAATGGTCAAGTACACATGGCCGTCTTAGAAGCCAGATAGAAATGTTGGTCAAAGAGAACACAGATCTCCGGGAAGAAATAAAAGTGATGGAAAGATTTCGACTCAATGCTTGGAAGAAAGTGGAAGCCGCTGAGGGCAGCACCAAGATGGGGCGGTGTGGGGCTGCCATGAAGAAGGAGGGATCAGGATCCATGGTAGGTTTGGAGACTAGGAGACTTTGTCAAGTTCGGAAGAGATATTAAATTTTTGGGTAATCAGATTCATAGAGCCAGAAAGTAGAAGGGTGGTTGCCAGGGCTGTGGGAAGGGGAGAATGCAGGGTTAGTGTTTAATGGGGACAGAGTTTTAGTTGTGTCAGCTGAAGAAAGTTCTGTGGATGGATGGTGGTCATGGTTGCGTGAGTGTGAATGTACTTAATACCACTGACCTGAGCACTTGAACATGGTTAAGATGTTAAATGTTATATTATTTTACTGTAATTAAAAATTGCTTTTGAGCATTGCTATACAGATAGTTTTCAAATTCATTTTAATAAAGGAATTATTATAAATAGTAGACAGACAATCTGAGTTAAAACAGGCCAAGGGAAGTGTTTGCAGAAAGTCACGATCGTGTGACCCTTTTGAATCAAGTAACTAGTGTTTCATTCATCTGTTCGCCACTCTTGACTTGCCAAGTGCTGCTTTTAGGCACTGAAGATAAAGCAATGAACAAAACAGGCCGATGTCCTTCCCCTCTTAGAACTTAATATTCTAGTGACAAGATAAAGATGATAAGTAATACAGATAAATGAAATATATGGTGAAAACTAAGGAGAAAAAGCAAGGAAGGGAAATAGCTGGGGTGTTGCAGTTATAGGTAGGATGGCTAGGGAAGGCCTCACTGAGAAAGTGAGAGTTTAAATAACCGGGAGACAGGGGCTCAGCCGCGCTGCCACTGGGGTGAGAGCAGAGCAGGCCCGGAGGCCCCAGGCCTGGAGGCTGACTGGGGGGCCGGAGGCTGAGCAAGGCCAGAGGCTGGCACAGCAGATGATTGAGTAGTGTTGTTTCATTCTAAAGTTGATGCTATAGGAACTCTTACCTTTTACTGATATCAGTTAACCTGATGAAATTGCAGAGCTATCGAGGATGTTAAGTGAGGACTTGCTGTAAGTAAGGCTGGAGCAGAGTAAGCGGGGAGGGTAGTAGGGGACGAAATCAGAGATACGATGGAGAGTGGCAGGTGCAGAGTGCAAATTTTATTAGGCCTTAGCAGTTTCCGTAAGCACTTGGGTTTTTTCTGTCAGTCTGATGGGGTGTCTTTGCAGGGCTTTGATTGAAGTGGTGGCCTAATCCTTTATTTTAGTAAGTTCACTTTCTCTACGGTGGATTTAAGAATAAGCTGAGGGGGAGGGAGGACTATGGGCCCAATCAGAAACGCCGCCGGGGATTGTTGCAGTGATTCAGACCAGAAGTAAAGAGTGGCTGACTGGGGGAGTGGCATTAGGCAGGTTGGGGAGTGGATGAGATTTATTGATGAACTGGATAGGGGGTGTGACAGCAAGAAAGGAGTCAGGAATGGCTTCCTAGTTTAGTGTAGCTTTTGCTTAATGTTTCCATTTGTTGTGAGAATCCACAAGGAGATAGCACATTTGCTCAGGGCCATGGACATTAGGAGCTCATGTGCAGACAAGATGAGTTTGAAATGCCAAGGCGACATCACCTGGAGATGTTCACTGGGCAGTTATGTAGGGATCGGGGAGAGTCAGGCTGGAGCTCGATGTTTGGGGTCCTTAGTATGTGTGGTAAAGCCTTGTGCAGAGAGGTGACTAGGCCAAAAGCGAGCCTGAGGGGGAGAAGCTGGGGGTGAGGAGAACAGACAGCCAGGGTGGAGGAAGAAAAGGGGGCCAGTGTGGTGTCCTAAGAGCCCAATTGAGAAAGGCCCTCGAGGAGAGTGTGGTCATTGGTGTTAAAGACTGCTGCTAAGTAAGTTGAGAACTTAAGGTTGGTTATTGGATTTACCAAGCAGAGACATGTAGAAAGTAAAAGCCCTACAGGCTACAGGATAAGAGGGACTGGGGAGAAGTTTCAGACAATAGGAGAGCTATGTAGAACAGTTTTGCAGTAAATGTCAGGAGAAGGGTTAATGGATATAGGGGAAGTTGTCTTTGTTTTTAAGATGGGAAATTAAGTGTTTGCGTATTAGTAGAATTGGTTCAGTTGAGAAAGGAGAAAGGGAGAGTTGTTGACAGTGTTACAAGTGAGGGGAGATGGTGTTTAGGGAGTGGAGGGGCTGGCCTTGGCCAGGAGCGTGGGCAGTTTCCAGTAACAGAAAGTCTAAGGCCTGGGGACCCAGGGATAGATGTGTGGTGCCACTGGGAAGGAAATTCCCTCCTAATGCTTTAACTTTCTCAGTGAAGTGAGAAGCACAATCCTCTATTGAGAGTGAGGATGGAGAACATGGGAGAAAGGGTTAAATCGCTGTCTATGAAAGAGGAAAGCCAAGAGACTGGGAAGTGTAGTGTGAGTTCTGGGCTGCACTGGGTGCCAGCATAGGTTAGATATCTTATTTCCATTGACAAGGTTTTGCATTATTTTTTCTCATTTGGAGTTTTGGGTGAATGTTGGTGGAGAGTCATGTTTTAGTAGAGGTGTGGTCATCAGGGGAAACCACACAGAAGAAAGGAGCTTGGAAGTTTACAGGATGTAGTGACCCACAAGAATTTAGCTGCTTAGGAAGAGCACAGGCTACAAGGTTGTGAGGGACACAGAATATATGGATCAATGACCTGTAGGACCCTCTCTAGGCTATAAGCATCGTTGGAGTTAGGGTGTTAAAGGAATGAGCTGAAGGATAAGCTGTGGTAGTCAGAAAGTGGAATTCTCCCTTCCTCCTCAAACATGTTATTGTGGAAGCTTCCCTAATAGATAGATGCATTTAAAGAACAGTCTGAAAAACACATGAATACTCATCCAGATTGAATCAGTGTTAACATTTTGCTATATTGTGTGTATGCACTTTTCTTGTCCATTTGAAGGTAATTGCAGAAATTATGACATCTGACTCCTAAATACTTGAGCACTAAATGGCATTGGCTTTTTGAATAGACCAGGATAATAATTTTGTAGAATGCACCACATTTTGTATTTGAATGCTTTGAAATTGAAGTTACTGACAATTGAATATAGTGATAATGACAGTTGTAGAGTTTGCCTATGGGAGGGCACGGCTGAGATTGGGTCAGGAAGAGGAAGCTATGGAGTTAGAGTATCATCAGGCAAAGGAGGGTACATAGTGGGTAAGAACATGGCCCTGAGACTCGGAGCTGGGTGGGGAGCAGGTAGGGAGGAGAGAAAGAGATTTGGTTAGAAGCAGAGATGGGGAGCAAGGAAGACATCTGTCCTACCTCTAAATCTAGGGTTGTGAGCTGTGAGGATGAGGAACCTCCATTCTTGCAAGGGACAGTGGTGAGCAGTCTTCTGAGTGGGGGTTAGGATTCGGTTAGAGAAGACCATTGAGAGCAGCATTCACCGGAGAGGCAAAGATAAGGGGATTTTGCTGCTGGTGACATGAGTTCCTGCCCTCTGACCTGGCTAATCTGGTAACAGTCATGGGAGACTATTTCGTTTTATGTGATCTATTTATTATGCCCTTAACTTGAGGAGTGACTAGATTTCCATAGTGGAGTGTATGTGTATGTGTGTGTGTTGTTCTCTCTGGTCTCTAGTGACAAATGAAAACAATGTAAATGAAAATATTTAAAACAGTCTTATTGCAAGCTGAGTCGTTAGTTTCATTAATTATACTAATGTGTAGACTAACACTAATTTTATATTCAATTATCTCCTACTATAGAATTCATCAATTCGAATTCAAAAGAGTCAAAATTCTCCAGGAACCCAGCTAGAAAGCTACAAGAAAAATAATTTGCCCACACAGGGTAAGAAGTTGCATGATCTTTTCAGAAGACATTTAAGGAATTTAAAGAATATTTACAACCTACTTAAAAAATAAAACCCTGCCCCTGTGTATCCCACTACCCCACTTAATTTCTGCCTTGACAGCATTTTTGTGCTAGTTTCTCATTCTTTTATTCTACTGTGTCCATAAATCAATATAATGTAGTCCATAAATCAATATAATTTATCCCTCTGCAACTTGCTCTTTTTGCTCCATATTTTAAGACACGTTGACACATAATAAACTGGTTTATTGATTTTAATAGCTATACATAGTCCATATGTATTTGCCAGTCAAGTTTTCCTGCTGATCGGCATTCAGGTTTTCTCCCAGTTAGTCAGTAGCATGAACAGGGCTGCAGAAAGTCTAGATCATGAGGGTTTCTCTGGGGTAGTTGTCAAGAGTAGGGTATGGGGTCATAGTATCAGCCTTGTGCAAGTATAAGGAGGTTTTCCTTTTGCTCTGCCAAGTGGTTTTTACCAGGTATGGTTTTAAAAAAAGTTTTAAAAAATTATACCATTAGCAGAATGTGCTGTGCTTTCCAGTTTTTGATGTGGTTAGACTGTATGATTTTGGCTAATCCCATGGATGTGAAATGGTGGGTCAGTGTAATTTTAATAGCATTTCCCTGATTCCTCGTAAAGTCCTGTGGGCATCTGTTTGTATATTTTAGTGGGCATTTAGGTTTCCTCTTTTGTGACTGCCTCTTCATTTGCCCACTTAAAAATTTGGGCAGGGTTGTGTGTATGTGTTTCCCTTTATTAAAATTAGTTATTCTGTGCCCTGGATCTGTCAGTTATAAGCACTGCCAATACCATCTCGCTATCTGGGTTTAGCTTTTCATTTTCAGTTCGTTTTTCACGTACATGTGAAAATGTGTTTTTCTTTTAATATTAAATTTATCAATTTTCTTGATTTTAAGAAATCTTCAATCTTCAATCACAAATATACCATTTTCTCCTATGAATTTTTGTTTTTACAACTGGGTCTTTAATCTGCCTGGAATTTTTAGGAGATATTTTTAAAAATTTAAATTTAGAAAAGTGGTTATAACATATGCAGTTTGACAATTATAATGGAAAAACTTGGATACCCACAACTTAAATCAAGAAATAGATTAGAGGCACCAAGAACTGTCCATTTTATGATCACACCACATTGCTTTTCCTTGTAGTTTCTACTCCCATAGGTGCACCCCTGAAAAAATGTTTTACTTGTTTTTGAGTTTTCTGAATAGTCACACCGAACACAGACGTATTTCATTATCATCTTTTACTATACATTGCTTTTGGGCTTCAGTCATCTTCATTTGCAGCTCTAGTTCATGAATTTTCACTGCCAGGTAATATTCCATGTATAAATACGATACAACTTACTTTTCTCTGTTGATGGTTAATTATTTTAAAGTTTCAGGATGCTACACAGTGATGCTGTGAACATTGTTATACTTTTCGCTAGGGCATATACCTCATAGGGCTGGATTACTGGGTAATTGGGAGGAATATCTTTAACACTAATAGATTTTTCTAAAATATTTTCCAAGGTGATTTTACTTTCTCATCAGCAAAAGAACAGCAAAAGTTCTTGCTTTGCTCCAGACCTTAATACTTGCTATTGTCAGACTTAAATATTTGCCATTGTCAGAGGAGTGTAACAATATCTCCTAGTTTTAATTTGCATTACTCACATTACTAAATACACATTGACAACCTTTGCCTCTGTTTATTCCATCAACAGTTACATGTATTACATAATTCTCCTAGTCCAAAGTTTGTCTTTACTTTTTATAGTATCTTTTATTGAACTGAAATTCTTTAGCTTTTTTTAAATTGAAATATATTTGACATATTACATTGTAGAAATTTAAGGTGTACAGCATGTTGATACATTTATATGTTATCACTATCAGTGTAGCAATAACTAGCAGCTCTTATCACCATCACATAATTATCTCTTCTTTTTAGAGCTTGGAATAATTAAGATCTGGTCTCTTAGTAAGTTTGGTGATTGTAATATAGTATTATTATCTATATTTTCACTATACTGTGCATTAGAACTCTAGGATTTATGTATCATTTATTGTACCCTTCAACATCTCTCCTATACCCCAACCTCCCAGACCTGGTAACCACCATTTATTTCATTCTGCTTTTATGAGTTTCTGTTTTTTTTTTGTTTTTTTTTTTTTAAGATTTCACACACAAGTGATATCATACAGTATTTATCTTTCTCTGACTTATCTCACTTAGCATAATGCCCTCATTATCTTGTTATTGCAAATGTAAGGATTTTCTTTATACTGGCTGAATAATGCCCCATTGTATATGTACCACATCATCTTTACCCATTAATTTATTGATGGACACTTAAGTTGTTTCCATAGCTTGGCTATTGTGAATAATGCTGCAGTGACCTTGGGAGTGCAGCTAGGTCTTCATGTCCTGTTTTCATTTCCTATTCTTGAATGTAGACCCAGGAATGAAATTGCTAGATCATATAGGACTTCTATTTTTAATTTTTTGAGGAACCTCCACACTACTTTATATAGTGGCTACATCAGTTTGCATTCCCACCAAAAGTGTACAAATGTTCCCTTTTCTCCACAATCTCACCAACACTTATCATTTGTCTTTTTAAAGTACGTTTTATTGACTATGCTATTACAGTTATCCCAATTTCTATTTCCCCCTTACTCCCCTTTGCCTGGTACCTCCCTTCCCTCCAGTAATCCTCTGCCTTAGTTCATGCCCATGGGCCACGCATGTAAGTTGTTTGGGTTCTCCATTTCCTTTACTATTCTTAACATCCCCCTATTTTGTATATACCAGTTATGCTTAATGCTTGCACAATTTCTCCATTTCCCCCACTTCACCATCCCATATGACCTCCATATCCATGGTTCTGTTTCTATTCTAGCTGTTTGCTTAGTTCTTTTGGATTCATTTGTTGATAGTTGTGAGTTTGTTGTCATTTTACTGTTCATAGTTTAATCTTCATTTTCTTAAATGTATCCCTTTAACATTTCATCTAATAATGGCTTGGTGATGATGAACTCCATTAGCTTTATCTTGTCTGGAAGCACTTTATCTGCCCTTCCACTCTAAATGATAGCTTTGCTGGATAGAGTAATCTTGGTTGTAGGTCTTTGCTTTTCATCACTTTGAATACTTCTTGACCCTAGTCCCTTCTAGCCTGCAAAGTTCCTTTCAAGAAATCAGCTGGTAGCTTTATTTTATAGTTAATTCTCTTCTTTCCTCTTGCTGCTTTTAAGATTCTCTTTTTATCTGTAAGCTTTGGAATTTTAACTATGATGATGTGTCTTGGTGTGGTCCTCTTTGGGTCTAGCTTCTTTGGGACCCTCTGTGTTTTCTGGACTTGTATATCTAGATCCTTCACCAAATTAGGAAAGTTTTTGCTCATTATTTTTTCAAATAAGTTTTCAATTTCTTGCTCTTTCTCTTCTCCTTCTGCAACTCCTATGACTTGGATATTGCTACATTTAAAGTTGGCTCAGAGGTTCCTAAGCCTCTCCTTATTTTTTTCAATTTTTGTTTCTTCATTTTATACTGGTTGACTGTTTATTTCTCCTTATGTTCTAATACATTGATTTGAACCCGGGCTTCCTTCCTTCAACATTGGTTTTGGTGGGTTTTTCTTCATTTCACTGAGTGTAACCTTCACTTCTTCTCTTGTTTGTTTGACATACTTGGTCATATTTGAGCATCATTATTACCAGTGTTTTGAACTTTGCATGTTAGGTTGGCTATCTTCTTGCTTAATTCTCCCTCTGGAGCCTTGATCCGCTCCCTTTTGAGCCATATTTCTCTCTCCTCAAATTGACAGCCTCCTGTGTTTGCTTGTGTGTGTTAGGTAGAACTGTTGCACCTATTATATTGTAAGGGGCGGAGCCTTAGGTATTCATCAGTGCTGGGTGACTGGTTTCACCACCTTGTGGTGCTGTTTGCGGGGGAGGGATCTGAGAGGGAACAATGCTGCTTCCTCAACATTTTCCCCTTTTCCAGGCACTCCTCCCGCTTTCTGATATGGAACTGATGCTTCTCCAACTGTTGCCCTTCTTGTGGTTCCTAGAGTGGATGGGTCTGTAGACGTTCTAAGAATGTGGGGGCCTCTAAACAAAGGGACTCTGCTGAGAGACAGGCAGTTTCTTCCACTGCCCCTTCCCCCACTGGTTCACAGTCAGAAACAATGAGGCTTTAATTTCCCTGGTGCTGGAACTGTGAGCTGCCTAGGCTGGTTCGGGGCTGGGGTTGCTCTCCAGGTGTCCCTCCCAGGTTACAATGTATGACTGTGCTTTGTGTCAAATGGCCGTTGCTTTACTGCCGCTGCCATCACTCTGTGTCCTCTCTGCCCCTTCAGCCTGTCTGGATGAGTATTCTACATATCTTTGTTTGTTGGACTTCCATGTAGTTCATCTTTCTGGTAGTTCTGGTTGTTTTTAGTTTCGAGGCAGTTGTATCCTTATTGTTGTGGAGGGTGGCAAAGTGTATCTACCTATGCCTCCGTCTTGGACAGAAGTCAGTATTTCCTGAATTAAGTAGGTTGAACATATGGAATTGCTAACACTTTGCAGTTTAAGACCTATGCGTTAATCAGCAATTTGACACAGTGCATTTGAGTCATTTATGCCTCCATGGGTGCTACACAAACCTCCTTATGTGCCAGCAGTCTCCTACCTGACTCTGCCGCCAGTCTTCCCTAGTCTATTCTCTCCGTAGCATCTAGCATCCTATGCAACTTTTAACATGTAAGTCAGAATCTGGAACTTGCTCAATACCATTCCATTTTGGGGTTATTTATACTAGGTTGGGCATAAAGTCTGTTTAGTTTTTTCTGTACAAGACATTTATCATTTTCACTGATAACTTGATTGATTTGGATATTTTGAGTATGTTGGTTACCTCCACGTGGTGGAACATGGATCGTTTGCAATTAATGTCTCGATTTGATTGCTGTCAACTTCAGCTGGTTTAACCAACCCAACTGGTCTACCCAACCGTGGAGCATTCATTACCTAGTGAGAAACCTCCAGCATGAAATTTTGCTAACCACTTTTGACACATTTAATCAGTCACAGAATCTTCTCCACACACTGCACAAATTTTTGTGTTTCTGTTGCATTTTTACCTTTCTTGAAGTAATAAAGCATAACATGCTGAAAATGTTGCCAGTTTTCTTCCTCAATATTAAAATGGCTACACAAAAATTCACCAATTTTGATAAATTTTTTTAAACACACTCTTGATATGACAGCTGTGACAATACAGTCTAACAAAATTGTTTCAAATGAAGTTAAAGACAACTAAGTGCTAGTAGAGCCATCTTAGGGAAAAATACCAAGTGAACTTTTTGGCCAAACCCAGTAATAATATGGTCTGTTAACATAAATTTATCTACTTGGTGTATGGTGGTGGTAATGGTGTGTTTGCTTACTTTATAATATGTATTGCTAATACAGTGTATGATTGGTATGTTGACATTGATCTAGAAAGTTTATAGATTACAGCCATTAGGTTTAGATTTTAATTAAACATCCAGTTAATTTTCCATGCTAAATTCTTTGAGTTTTCTTGGATGCCTCTATTATCTGTTTCCCAGACCTACTCTCTACCTGAAGTCCTTGTGATTGTCTCCACCATCCCATGGGTCTGTCTTTGAGGCTAGCTGAGAGCACCTTTCTTCCTCTGAACTGTAAACTCTCAGAGAACAGAGACCATCTTTGTCTTTCTTGATTGCTAAATACTTAAGTACCTGAATAAATATTTGAACTTACATATTGAACTCCTATGAATTAGTAAAGAAAAATATTAAAACTTCCCTAATGGGTAACAGCAATTCCCAAAAGAAGGATATGAATTAAGTAAATATTTCACTATAATTAAAAACTTTCAGTTAAATATTTAAAGCTAACTCTGACAATTGTATTCTAACAGGCATTCCATCTCGGAGATCCAAGCCTGGGCCTTCTTGTGATTTCTGCAGTTCAGATAAGGGACAAGTAAATCTCTATATTTTTATATATTCAAACATAGATGACTGAGGCTTAAAATCAATTAGCTAACAGATGTAAGTTTCTAAACTTTGTAAAGGAGGCTTTTTACTTAACTTGTACATGTTCTCCATATAGCACCAAACACTAGTCATAGATCTTATAATAGTAGAATCTGGCTTTTGGAAATAAGTTTAAATTTTAGCTTGCTTGAAATGTTATTACATGTCCTTCAGGACAGCTAAGAGCCTCTTGTCTTTACAGACTGCTTCACCCAGGGAGCCCACTGAAGCAGTGGATTTCCCAGATTCTGAATATAAAGAGGATGAAAAAGAGGAAAAAGAAGAAATTCAGGGAGAAATCAATCATCCTGATGGAAAGGTTAGAATGTTTAAAAAAAAAACAAAAAAAAACATAAAAAATAAACATGCATTAAAACAGAGTTGAAAGAGTATCTTGAAGCATGACCAGGCTTGTTGAATCTTTGAACTACTCCAAAAATGTTCAGCGTGCTTTAGTTGCCATTTCTAACAAAAGGAGGAATATAGTCCCTTTGTCCAAACCCTTTGTTCTTTCTCCACACACAGCTAAAAGCCTCTGGTGTTGAGGAGAGCCTTACCCTCCCTGCAGCCTCTCTGAAATAACGTGCTCTGCATCAGGTGCTTGTCCGTTGTCAGCCTGTAGTTCTCTCCCTGAGCCCAGGGCGGTTGTGAGTAGGAAGGCGGCTGCCTGGCTGGGTGCTCCAGTTTGAAGGGGGAAGGAGAATGGAAGTGACATAAACAGGGTTTGCTACTGGGGAGGTGATAGGGAATTTTTCCTTAGGTTTTAGAAATCTTACTTTTCCAAATAGCCTGATCTGATCAATTTTAATTGAAATTATAAGACCAAATTTCATTGCTAGTGTTGAGGAATGAGGGAAGGGCAAAGAACAAGCCAAAAGGAAGTAACAGGTAGATTTTTCCTGTGCAAATTCTGCTTTACGGTAATAAACTATTGATGAGGAAAGCTTTTCTTTTTTTTTTTTTTTTGGAAAGCTTTTCTGTTGTAAAGGAATTCTTGCTAAAACACAGAAAGGAGTAAGAAAATGAGGGAATCATCTGATTGTGACCTCTAATGAAGGAAGGATCTAGGGAGTAGTCCTGACTCCTGAAACCCTAGGTGAAAGACTGATGGGCTTCCTGGCAGACCTGATGTGACCCAGTCAGTCCTGCGGTCAGGGGGACACTGCATATTGTTCTTCTGAAGATGTGGCCATGGGAAGCTCACAACAGCACCTACAAAATAGTCTTACCAGAATAATTCAACTGCAAGTTAATCAAGCCTCTAGCTCTTAACTACTAGTCTTTTTAGGAGATGGGGGGCTGTGAGATGATACGTACCATCATAGGAAAGCAGACAGACAGACACAGTTCCTTCACCCACTGGCATAAAAAAGGGGACAGTGGGTGACTTAAAAATTAAGATTTAAGAGATGCATCAAGTATATGTGGACCTGGTTTTGATCCTAATTCAAATGAACTATAAAAAAGGTTTTTGTGAATTTAGGGAAAAGTGTTGGTAGTTGACAAAAATCCTTTCATTAGAGCTACATTGAAGTGTTTAGAGGTGGTGTCGGCAGTTTGCTTTAAACCACTCCATCAAATGAATTTGTTGGGGGCAAATAAGTGACAAGGTTTGTGGTGTGTTGATACTTAAAAGTTGACTAGTTTACTAACTTTTCTCTCCTTTTGAGAGAATGATTTACTTTTTATTATGAAAATTTCAAAGTAGGCCATTTGGAAGAGAATGAGGGGTATTTTTGTCATGGGGTCTCAGGAGGAAATCTTATATATTGATAATTGTTTTCTTTTTTGTAGATAGAAAAGGTTTATGAAGATGGGTGCCGTGTTATATTGTTTCCAAATGGAACTCGAAAAGAAGTGAGTGCAGATGGAAAGACTGTCACTGTCACTTTCTTCAATAGTGATGTGAAGCAGGTCATGCCTGATGGGAGAGTGGTAAGTTTCCTCAGGGCTGGTTTTCTCTGTAGTATTCTCTGTAGTGTAAACATCTCAAAAGAAATGCATGGTCACTCTGTATCTTTGCAGATCTACTACTATGCAGCTACCCAGACCACTCATACCACTTATCCTGAAGGACTAGAAGTCTTACATTTCTCAAGTGGACAGATAGGTAAAAACTTGCCCTGCCCTCTCCTTATTAATTCTGCCCTTCCTTTAAAAATATTTATAATAACCATTTTTTAACAGAAAAACATTTCCCAGATGGAAGAAAAGAAATCACATTTCCTGACCAGACTGTCAAAAATTTATTTGCTGATGGACAAGAAGAAAGCATTTTCCCAGATGGTACAGTTGTCAGAGTACAACGGTATGATACCTGTTACATTTGTTTGTAGGTTTTCCAGTTTTTATGGTTCAACTTTTATTACTAATATAATTTTAAAAATTTTAGGACATTTCTGTAAAACACTGAAAATTTCAGTGAGTTCAGAAGTGAGCAAAGATGGTCAGGAAGTGGGTGAGAAGTATCCTCAGCATTTTGGACTTAGGACTAATTTGAAAGAAACAAATTGGCATTATTTATTTAGAAATAAATTTGGTAGAGATTTGAAAGCAGTGAATGAGATGCAGAAGGAAAAGCTGCCCTATTTGTTAGTTTTAAAGATAATCCAATAGCCATGTTTTAAAAAAATCTTCACCCAAGGATGTTTATTGATTTTAGTGAGAGAAGGGAAGAGAGAAAGAGAAAAACATCAGTGGGTTGCCTCTAGTATGTACCAACTGGGGACTGAACCCACACCCTAGGTATATGCACTGACTGGGAATTGAACCTGCTACATTTTGGTGTACAGGATGATGTTCCAATCACCTAAGCCACCTGGTCAGGGTGCTTATGCTTTCATTTTCTTGACCTCCCTGTCCAGCTTGTAAGCCCTTTTCTAGCCAGACCCCATTCTTTAAAATCAGCAACCTTATTTTTTATCCTTGAGTATCCTATTTCCAGAACTTAAAGACTCCTTTAAGTGACTTCTTTAGTTCAGAGTAATGAGCATCTTGTATGGCCATTTTAATTCAAATCATGGTGAAGGTCTGTTAACCTTCCTCTCCCAGGTTAACAGTTAAGCACCCATTAACTTGAATACAACTAACATACAGATGGGTTAAACTGACTTGAATTATATGACATAAACTTAGAAGTAGAAACACTAATTCAAATAATGTAGGGTGTCGGCCCTGGCTGGTGGCACAGTGGATAAGGCGCCGGCCTGCGAACCCAAAGGTCGCTGGTTCAATTCCCCAGCCAGGGCACATAACCAGGTTGCAAGCCTGGTCTCCAGCCAGGCCCATAGCTGGAGGCAGGTGAAAGGCAACCATACATTGATGCTTCTCTCCCTTTCTTCCTCCCTCCCTGCCCTTCTCTCTGGAAAATAATGATTAAAAAAAAACAACAACAAACAAATAATGTAGGGTCTTCTCATGGTCATGATAGTGTTTTTTTCCCTTAATGTGTCAGAAACTTTATCTGGTGCTTATTTAATAGCAGTTTGTTCCAAAATTGGGAGAAAAATAATCTTACGTGTATATTTTGAATGTTTGCCATTTTCTACAATAAAAGGTAGAGAAAATAATAGGAAGAACTCCGTGGATTCTTCTCTCCATCTTCAGGTATTAATTCCTGGCCAGTCTTTCTTCATCTGCACCCATATCTACGTTTTGGGTCCAGTGTGAGTGTCCCAGGCACACAGTTAAGCAGTCAACTTGGTATTAACTATTTTGCATATTCTGCTTCAGAACTGGCCTCAGGTCTCATCCTTCCCCTAGCCTCCTCCAGCCTGATGCAAACACGCACTCTAGTGGCTTTTAACTTTATGAAAAGATTAACTAAAAACTGAAAGCTGTACTTTCATACAGTGTTTAAGTTTTCAGAGGCAGGACACATGTATTTAAAAAAAAAAAAGAAGAAGAAACTTAAGCATTTTGTGATGAAAGCATCAATTATTTTTTTAAAAAAGATTTTTTTATGGGTACATGTAAGTTAATATGATAACTGAAATTATTCACCTACAGTAGGAATACTGTGGAAGAATTTGCAAAGAATGTTTTGTACAGAGAAAATAATTTAAATTCTTTTTTAAATTTATAGAGATGGGAGCAAAATCATAGAATTTAATAATGGCCAGAGAGAATTACACACTGCCCAGTTCAAGAGACGGGAGTATCCTGATGGCACTGTTAAAACTGTCTATACAAATGGTCATCAAGAAACAAAATACACATCTGGTCGAGTAAGAGTTAAAGACAAGGATGGTAATGTTCTAATGGATACAAAGTTGTAATGCTTCTGTGTGTGACTAATCATGAAATAACACTAACTTGATTTTTGTTAAAAAAATGTACATTTCTTGTGGATTCTGTGGTTTAATATATATGTACTGTGTGTATATATATAAATGGAAAATATTATGCTTGGAATAAAAAATAAAACTTATAGCTTTTTATAATTGAAATGCACAAGGACAGCTTTCATTTTTAATTTTCCTACTCTGTCTTTCTGCAGTTGCACACCTAAGGAAAGATTATTTTGTTGTAGACTATGCAAACTTTGAAAATAAGTGTTTTTTTTTTTTATTGGTTGGAGATCCTTATTAAAAAAAAGTGTAAGAAATAATAATTGTATGACACTAGCTATATGACAAGGACTTGGCACAGAAAGTTTACTCAAGGAGTAAGAATTTTACCAGTCAAAATATTACTAAGTTTAATTAGCCCTAAAATTAAAGCATTTTATATGTTACAGAAGTTCTTTATAATGGAATAAAAAGATAAAACAGGTAAAAGAGTTTCTTCATTCTATGACTACAGATAAACTCAGAGTGAGCAACTCAGGGAGGAGAAAGCAATTACAATGAGGGTGATGCTGTTAACTGGTCAAAATGTGACACTTGAGAATGGACAGGGCATAGCTGATAGGCCACAGCTGTAAAATGGCTGGCTGACAGAGCAAGATGCTGAAAGAAGGGCAAGTCACCTACGTGTATATAATTATAGGTGGGTCTAGTCACTTCATGTAGTAAGATGAGTGTTGACAATGACTCGATTGTGCTTTTTCAGCTTAATGTATCAATTTCAGGTGATTTAAGAACCAAATAGGAAGTTAAAAACTTGCAAAGAATATGAGTTATATGTATTACCCCAGGACAGAGAATTTTAAAATGAACTCTAGAAAGTACGAACCTTAAAAGGTTGGTAAATGAGTGAAGTTTATTTGTCTAATCATGTCACAAAAGAGAGTAGTAAGTCACAGACTAGGAGAAGATACATATACCTGACAAAGGATTATTATCAAGAATATATAAAGAATCCTACAACTCAGTAAGATAATTGCTAATAACTCATGGAAAAAATGGATGAAGGACATGAACAAACAAAAACAAGTGACTATAATGGGCTACCTTTTTATACTTGTACCATATACTGCAAACAATGGTCTGGCCATACCATATGTTGGCAAGGAACTCTGATGATGCAGTAAATAAACTGGTAAGACTTTTTTTGGAAAGTAATTGTCCATGTACTACTAAGTATATACACTAGAAAACTGATAACAACCTAAAAATATCTAGCAACAGAATAAACTATGTGCACAGATGAATATAACAGTGAAAGTGAATAAAATATACCAATACAGATAAATGATAGAAATAAAATAGGAAACTAAAGGTAACTGTGTGACACTGCACACATTTAAAAATATACAGAGCAACACTATCTTGTTTATGGATACATTCATACACTGAAAAATTACAGATATAAAAATGATAAACACCCAATGTACAGTAAGTAGTGTTCACCTCCATAGGGAAGAGAATGGTTGGGGAAGAGGTACTACAGGTGCCTGCAACTGTACTGATAGCATCTTATTTCTTAAGCTGAATATACATTAATTATCAAATGAGCTAAAGTGAGTTTTCCCCATGGGTCTAAACTATTTCAAAATTATAGCAAAACAAAAGTATTTGAAAGTAAGTATTTATTAACTATGTATTCTTCAAACAATTCCTAACAGTTCAACATGTAAGGGGGAAAGGGGTTTAGTATTATTGCAGAACAAGTCAAGAAAAACAAGCCTGAAATGGTCTACATACAATAGAAAACTTTCTTCTGGGCTGTGTACCTGAAAAACAAAATGTGTATTATTTAGACCTTTGCTTAATGTTCGAATCTAGCTCCTGAATCACTTGTTACTTGATGTGAGTGGAGCTTGGTTACTAGGACATTGACTATTCAACACTGCTATAGGTGTTCCATACAGTTTTGTGTGTCAGTTATTTATAGTGCCCCCTTTTTTCTACTTTGTTTACCTCCATGACAACCTGATATTATGAATGATCACAAGAGCTTTTCCAAGCATTCTTAAACTTACAGAACCTCTGATACTGGCCCTCACTAGTGAAGGGCCTATGAAGAAATCTAGGAGAGATTCTTGTTGAGCTCTGTTATCATTTCTTTAAGAAATCAAGGACAGTCTAACGGTGCTTTTATGGGTATTAGTCACCTGCTTTGTGCCAACTATACAGGTAAATAAGCAATCACTTACATCATTCATCTTGTTCTGCAAGCCCCATTTCTACTAATGACATATGAACTGGATACTGTTCATCTTCATATAATGTCACAATTTGTTCTGGTGCGTGAGCCTAAAATTAAGGTACACTTGTAAAGAAAACACAGTAATATCTTTGTTGCCTTTTCCCTCCTACCTTTGGCAGGAGAGAAGCAGCATTCTCAAGTTTACTTATAATTTATACTCTTATACTTTAAAAAGGTATATAATGGTTTCCTGATAAATCAGGTTCTTTTCATCCTTCTACTTGATTTAAAATGTAAATCCTCTCAAAAGTTTTCCTAGATTGAGCCAACAGACTTTAAACACTACTATCCCTGTTAAAATTCATTTACATTCTACCCATTAAGCATTTTACCTTAATGCAGAAACTGACTGAATGTGACTGAGTCACATTCACATAGAGGTAAGTAAATTTGCATCTCTAAGAACTTTTACTTGCCCTGTCTATATTCTCTTTCAGGGGTTTCTTGAGAAAACTACAAGCAATTTGCACCATTCTGCACATAGGAACTGGATAGGTACAGAGGTTTTCAAAAAGCACTTTCTAGTAATAGCATTGTTTCATTAAAAGCTCCTTCTTGTCACAGAATGAGCTTTTACAGAATGTCAAAAGAATTGACATTCTGTACAGACACAGAATCCTAAAATTCTGGGTCCCCAAAGCAGGACAGGTTGGGCTGAAACAACAGTGTGAGGCCAGGGTGAACTAGAGAGAATGTTTCCATGTGAAGGGTTTCAAAAGGGAGAACTAGGGTTCCAGCATTTTATAATACTTAAGAAGTCACAAGTATAGATGTTTTTGGGGTAAAATTTTCCAATTTTAAAACACTGCATTATATAAAAAATGGGTGCAGGTTGGACTCTGCCTGAGGGCTCCCCTTTGTGACATGCTAACTTCTAAAGAAGAAAGGACATTTATACCAAACATCACCTAAAGTTAATTTTGATAGAGGTTCTACTACATCAAACAATTCAAAATTAGTATAATTGGGCCTGGCTGGTGGCACAGTGATTAAGGCGCTGGCCTGTGAACCCAAAAGTCACTGGTTCGATTCCCAGCCAGGGCACATAACCAGGTTGCAAGCCAGGTCTCCAGCCAGGTCCCCAGCTGGAGGCAGGTGAAAGACAACCACACATTAATGCTTCTCTCCCTCTGCTCCTTTCCCCTTTCTCTAAAAATAATGAATAAACTCTTTTAAAAAAATTAGTATAGTTATAACATTAGTATAATTCAAACTTTTCTATGCCTTTGACCAGAATTCCCCTTCTGGCCTTTCCTACATACCTGCTAGGGTAGAGTGCAAATGTCATTTCCCTGTCCTACTTCTTCAATATAAGATCTGGAGTGCCTACTAAGGAATATAAAATACCATAGTCCCATCATTCCTGCTTCTTATGCTCTCCAAAGTTACCCTCTTTAATTAGTGGTTTACATGTTTCCCTCACTGACTTAGTAAGTTCTTTGATTATGGGAGACTTATCTTGATCACTTTTACCTTAGTCATGATATCACAGACATTTTAACAGTATTAAAATTAATCCTATAGTATTTATTTATAGATTTAGTTAAAAGATTTTGTTCATTATTTTCAGAGAGAAGGGCAGGGATGGAGGAAGAAAGAGAGAGAAGCATCAATGTAAGGTTGCCTTTCACCTGCCTCCAGCTGGGGACCTGGCTGGAGACCTGGCTTGCAACCTGGTTATGTGCCCTGGCTGGCAATTGAACCAGCGACCTTTGAGTTCGCAGGCTGGCACCTTGACAAAAAGCATTTTAGAAAGTTAATTAGGGACTCTAGAAATAGCTTCAAAAGGATTCTGGAAAATTAAGACAGGTAGTTACCATGGAAGAAGCATAAAGTTGTTTTCCTTGAAGACAGTCTATCATAGCCCACAATGCTTCCATGCTCCACTTGGGACAATATGGTATTCTTGTCTTTCCTGAATCTTTTAAGGGAGGTTTAAACCCTGCCAGCAGCACCTTTATGGCTCGGGCTGGATACTGCATAAGGTGAAGAGGAATCTGACGCAGTCTGTCACAAAATAAAATTTTAAATTAAAACGTTCAGAATGTTACAATTAAAATTTTCTAGCAGCTAAAACTGTGGAACAGGAAGTTTGGGTTTGGCAATGACTTCTTGGCTATGACACCAAAAGCATAGGTACCAAGAAAAAAATTAATTGTGCTACATCAAACTAAAAACAGCAAAGGACATAACAGAGTGAAAAGGCAACCTACAAAGTGAGAGAAAAATATGCATTAAAAATATACCTCTACAAAGATATATAAATGGCCAACATACATGATAAAATTCTCAGCATCATTAATCATTACAGAAATGCAAATCAAAGCCATAATGAGATAACACCTCACATCCATTAGAATGACCATTATCACAGAGAAAATAATTACTGGTAAGGCTGTGGAGAGAAATTGGAAACTCTGGACATTTAGTATGGGAATTTTTAAATGGTACAAGCCCTTGCTGGTGGCACAGTAGATAAGGCACTGGCCTGTAAAACCAAAAGTTGCTGGTTCGACTCCTAGCCATGGCACATAACCAGGTTGCAAGCTAGGTCTCCAGTCAGGTCTATAGCTGGAGGCAGGTGAAAGGCAACCATACATTGATATCTCTCTCCCTTTCTGCCTCCCTTTTCCCCTCTCTAAAAATAATAATAAAATCTTTTAAAAAATGGTACAGATACTAAGGAAAACAGTTTGGTGGTTCCTCCAAATACTAAAAATAGAACGAATATATGACCCAGCAACTGCACTTTTGGGTACATACATACTGAAAAGAAAAAGCAGGGCCTGAAGAGTTATCCGGATACCCACAGCAGCATTATTCACAAGAGCCAAAAGATTGAATCAACCTAAGTGCCCTCTGATGGATGAAGGGGTACATAAAATGTAGTATTGTACATACAATTCAGCCTTACAAAAGAACAAATTTTTGACACAAGCCACAGCTTAGATGACTGTTGAGATCATTATGCTCAGTGAAATATGCCAATTACAAAAATCAAATACTCAAATACCTACAGTAGTCAAATTCATACAGACAGGAGAATGGTGGCTACCAGGCTCTGGAAGAGGGAGGATGGGAATCTTTCTCCAATGGGTATAGAGTTTCAGTTTTGCAAAATGGAGATTTCTGGAGACTAGTTGCACAACAACATAAGTAGGATTAACACTAATACTTAACTATATATTTAAAAATGGTTAAGACAGTAAGTTTTGTGATATGGGTGTTTTACAACTTAAAAAGATAGTACAGATACTTCATGCAGGGTGGCCCAGGGCAGAGTACAGGTGGGGACTGACCTTTGCATGCACCATCCAAGAAACTTTAGAGCCTAAGCACCCAGTGGACAGCTACAGACCATGTTGGAACACCATCATCCTGCCACTGCACAGCTGGCTCTCCATGGAGGGCAGAGGTTGCTGGTCAGTGGTCACAGCCAGTCCCTGCAGCTGACTGGCCTGGGTAAATCCCTCTCACTGACCTGCCAACAGCAATCAAAACTCAACTACAAGAGGAGGGTGTACACAGCCCAAACAAAGGGCACATTGAGTACTCAGCTTGGGTGATAGGGAAGGTTGTGTCAGTGGACCCTAAAGAACACCCACTACATTAGGTCTTGCTAGCGAGACAAGGAGTCATAGCAGCTCTACCTAATATATAGAAACAAATACGGGTAGGGGGAAGGGGAAGGCAGTACAAACATGAGGAGACAAAGAAGTATGGCCCAAATGAAAGAACAGATCAAAACTCTAGAGAAAGAACTAAACAAAAAAGGAGGTAAGAAATCTATCAGATGCAGAGTTAGAAACACTGGTTATATAGATATCAAGGAACTTAGTGAGGACCAGAGCAGCAAAAGAAACAATCCACGAATTGAAGTAAAAAACAAATTTACAGGGAGTGGATAAAGCCAAGAGTAAAATCAATGATTTGGAACATAAGGAAGCAAAAAACAAGCAGTCAGAACAACAAGAAAAAATAATCCAAAAAATGAGGATAGCATAAGCAGCCTCTGGGACAACTTCGAGAGATCTAATATTTGCCTCAGAGATGCCAGAAGAGCAAGAAATTGGAAATTTAGTTGAAAAAAAAAAGAAAGAAAACTTCCCTAATTTGTTGAAAGAAATAAGACATGCCAGTCAAAGAAGCAGAGAAATTCCCAAACGAGATGGACACAGAACAGGCCCAAAACCAAGATGGAAAAAAGAAGAAAGGTAGCACAGATAACAACAACAACAAAACCCAGAAAATGACTGTTGGCAAGGATGTGGAGAAATGTAAAATCAGAAAGTTAAATGCAGAATTACTTATGATTCAGCAATTCCACTCCTGGGCATATACCTCAAACAACTGAAGGAAGGAGCTCCAACAACTACTTGTACATGTTCAATGCAGTGTTATTCACAATAGTCAACAGAAGGAAATAACCCAAGTGTCCATCAACAGATGAACAAAATGTAGCCTTTACATAAAATGATATATTACCCACATAATGAAATTCTGATACATGCAATGACTGGATAAACTCTAATAACATTAAGTAAACTAAGTCAGACGCTGAAGGATAAACATGGTCTAATTATACTTAAATTGGGCAGAATATGTGATTCTGTTTACTGTTAACTATTTAATGGGTACAGAGTTTCTGATCGGGATTTATGAAAAAGACCTGAAAAGTGCATAGTGGCAATAGTTGTACAACACTGAATGAATGTACCTAATGCCAATTAATTGTATACTTAAAAATGGCAATAAATTTTATGTTTATGTATACTTTATAATATAAACTTTAAGAATTCCCAGTATATCAATAGTTATATAATGTTTTGAAAGTCAAAACCTTCCTAATAAACAAAAGGAAGCTGAGAATCCTAATTCAAATAAGTTGACTTTTTAAAAACCTGTTTATTGTCAGTTTTTCAGTTGATCCATAATCCACAAACTGAACCAGGATGGCTAGAGGATTAAATTCTTTAATGGAAACAATCTTTGCTCTATACCATAATCCATCATCATATTCTGCAAGGCAAGGCATTTCTGGAAAGACAAAAGAAGGGGGAGGGGAATCATATCACCTTTTATTAATGGTTTTTTAAAACAGTAATGTACAAAGAAAATGCAATCACCATATATCCACTATTCAGAACTAAACACTCAACACTTTCTGTTTAGACTTTATAAAACTCGAAGAAAGGCATTCATTCTTTCACGCTCACAGTTCTTAGTCCTGCTGTTGCCCAGGGCCTACGTTGCCATCCACAGCCCCAATCTCTATATACCCCAAATCTCTGGTCTGGACCACCATTTTCTGCAGAGAATAATAAAACAGTTTCTGCTATTCCTGCTTTCAAGTTTGTCCTCCACCAACATATTCTCCATATAACCAATTAAATAAAAATGTCAATTACACTGCTTTCTTGTTTCAAATCCTTCATTGGCATTTTATCCACTTGCAATCTCAAGTCCTGAATAGTGCAGTTTCCAAGTGCGGTTTCTTCACAAGCCGCTCCCAGCCAATTCCTTCCTATCACAACCCTCAAGGTACTACCTAAACACATTTACTTCAGGGGTGTGGCTGTTCCACCATCTGGACTGTCCCCCTATGCATTTCTTTTTTTACTATAAACATCTCTTCTTTCAAAGATCAGCTCCAACAAGACTTTCATGAAATCAACTGTTATGGCCTCTGATCTGATGGCATCAAACACATGTTGAGATTTTTAGAAAATAACTTTTATCAGTTGTAAATAACTTGAGTTTATAGAGGATCAATAACAGCAAGACTCTCATCTGTGTGCATAGTAAACAATTAACGGAATCACGGTTAATAGTCCCCCTTCTACTTTACCGTTACCAGCCTCAAAAACATGGCTGAAGTGACAGCTCAGAATAGCACTGAAAAAACCCTCACACCTTGTTGTCATTTTAAGTCCACAAAGCAATTCCTTCAAAATAAATTCCTTATTCAGAAGTACATCTTTAACAGGCAATTGCCTATTACTCAACTGGTATAGTATGTGCACTGAGGAATAAAGGACCTATGGAAAAATGCACAAACGTGTGCAGCTCCCTGAATCATCACATTGTGCAGATGGTTTGTGACTTCCCTTGAGAAAAGAACAGAAGAAAAATTGTTTCTCCTGGATTTTAAATCTGAGTTTACAAAAAGAAAAATAATGAATTTATTCTTTCATTCAACAGGTATCTATGAGTACCTGCTTGTGCAAGGTGCTGTAATTGCTGGTGATACAGCAGTACTGGTCTCTATTTAACAAAGAGCGGGAGACATGAGTATGAAGGGGGAGAGTGACAGTGCCACACATATAGGGAGCCAGGGAAGACCTGCATAGTGGAAGAGTAGAGCAGAGACCTAAACTGCTCACAGTCTGGGAGAAGAACATTCCAGGCAAAGGAAGCTGTAAGGGCTGTTTATCTGCCAAACATGAATCACAACTGATAAAAATCCCATAGTATAAACTCAGGTACATCAGGTTGATAGTTTCCTCTGCTATAGTACATCCTCTGTGTGTACAAAGCCCACAGAATAAACGTCTCTCTATAACCCAAATGGAAAGAAATGCAGAGATGTACTCAGTACTCAGGAATTGTTGACAGCAGTACTTGGGTGTTCTCCTCACAGGAGGATCACATATACTTAATAAATATGGATAAGAATAAATTATATATGTAAGAAAAAAAGACAGCAGAGTTTGACCGGAGTTCCCATGTCCCCAACTCTCTAAAATGATCAGTTTAGGTGGCTTGCAATTAAAATGACTGCCATTTGGTTCTCAATAACAACTCTCAATTTGAGCTAGTTACAAAACCTCAAGCTTAGACAAAACATCTTCCTGCAATTTTTCAATGGGCTCAAGTTCTAGAAAATCAAAGTGCCCGGAGGCAGACATACCTTTTCTTAGATCACTTAGGAAATGGGGAAGGTCATGCACAGCATCTTGAAATTCAGAGATAAGCCCATCCAGGGGATGTGATAACATTAAAAATCACGAACCTCACCAGTCTATTCAAACAGAACAAGTTTCACTAAGAATTCCATTGTACTCAGAAAGTGTGGGCTACCTGTTCTGAAGTCCGTCAGAGATGGAAAGGTCTCCACATTAGTGTTAAGCGTCCGCAAAGCTTCATTGAGGCTCTCAGACTCAGATTCCCAGCTGACTCCACTGTCATCTGTGTCACTATGCTGGCTACTGAAATTATACTTTTCTACAGAATCAAGGCAAATATACACCTAAATGGAGGAAAGGGAAGGAGAAAACTTTCAAATTTTCTAGTATTCATTTATATAGACAAAAACCACTGTAGCAGAGAGTCTCCAACAATGGCCCCAATGACTCCTTGTAAAGTTCCTCTCTTAAAAGATCACAAAGTTCTTTTGATCTTTTTGACCAAAAGAAAATGACAGAGGTACGTGAGTTCCAAGATCAAATTATAGAAGACATGCCTCTGTCTTGGTGGTGCCACTGCTCTCCAAGGGAGGATCTCAGCCAGGCTGGCAGCCAGCCAACAGAGGCCCTCGGGGTGGGACCCTGAGCCCCTCAGGCAGCATCATGTGTCTTTTTGAAAGAGGATCCTGCAACACCCTCCTCGACCCCCAACATCTCAATTGTGACCTTAAGATCCTGAGCCAGTACTGAATTAAGGCTTTTGATTCCTGACTCTCATTTGTGTTGTTTTAAACTGCTAAATTTGGGGTAATCTGTTACGTAGCAATAACTAATACAAAAAACATTATAAAACCCAACAGTAGCTGTAAACTCCTATGCTCTCTAATGAAACTGAAGAGCAAATTCTTTCTTTGCCCATAAAAGAAAGGTTTACTGTGTAAACTGGCTTGAAAGGATTCTGTTACTTCCCTGTCACTGCTTTCTTTCTTGTTGGCTAAGGACATTTTCATTAGTTTACTTATTCATTCAAGCTGTATTTATTGAGTGCCTGCTATGCATCAGGCAGTATTTTAGGTTCTAGGGACACATCAACGACCAAATCAGACAAAATTCCCTATCTTCATGGAGTGACAGCTGGTAGGGAAAAGCAAACACACATTGTAAGAAAGCAGAGAGGCCCTGGCTGGTGGCACAGTGGATAGGTGCCTGCCCGCAAACCCAAAGGTTGCTGGTTCAATTCCCAGCCAGGGCACATAACCAGGTTGCAAGCCAGGTCTCCAGCCAGGTCTGTAATTGGAGGCAAGTGAAAGACAACCATACGTTGATGTTTCTCTCCCTTTCTTCCTCCCTCCCTGCCCTTCTCTGTAAAAATAATAAATAAAACATTTAAATATATATATGTATATATATATATATTAATTACATGGAATACATGCTATCTTTCTTATTCACTGTTACAAAATATGTGCTTATTTGTGGGTGTGTAATATATAGAATTGTTAGCAATCTGTGTTTTAAATAACAACCAACTGGTCATGGATGTGATGTGAAATCAGTTCAATCTTTAGAAAAGATGCTGAGAATGCAGAAAGAAAGAAGGAACTCCTACCCTTTGCAACAACATGGATGGAACTGGAAAGTATTATGCTTAGTGAGATATGCCAGTCAGTGAAAGACAAATACCATATGATCTCACCCATTACAGGACAATAAAGAAGAAAACAAGTAAGCAAAACAGAACCAAATATAGGAATAGGAATACAATGAGTAGACCTTAAATGGGCAGAGAGCAGGGGCGAGTGAAGTGGGGAGGTGAAGGCAAAGGGGAGCAGTTTAGTCAAGGAACTAGCATGGAAGAACCTTGGACACTGGCAACAAATGGGATTGACTTTGAGGGGTTATGGGTGGGTAGGGATGGGGAAAGATTGGGGGGAAATGGGATGGATGTAATACAACAACAATAAAATTAAATTAAAAATTAATTAAAAAAAAAAGAAAAGATGCTGAGAATGAAGACCAATTTAGATGGAAGTTGCAAACTACTAAACTATATGATTCGTGTACACAGGCAATATATATTTTCATATTCGTATGTAAGATGAGATTCCTTTCAAATAGATGGTGGAAATATAAATTTCCGGTTATGAAGGTCCCCAAACTGTGGATGCTTGGGAAAAGGAATTAATGCTATAGTAAACTTTATTATTGAAATGTGTATATACCTAATCTCTACCTCAACAGACTCTTAAAATAGTACAAGGGTTAGTTTAGGACCACACAGGAAGTCAACCACAAGTTCAAAACATAGCTAGAACACTATTCTACAAAATTATTTAAATTCTAGGGATTTTTATTTTTTTTATCTCAACTTAGTAGATGTAATTTCTACTCTGGGGACCAGCTGAGCACTGCAAGTGCCATTATTTCTGAAGGCTTCAACTTGTAAAACACATGTAGCAAAAAACAGACTATTGAAAGAAGACCTGTGCACAGCCAAAAAAAAAAAAAAAATCAATCTACTATTTAAGATGGAAAATTCCAAAAAGAGTAAGTTATAGTTCCAGTAGCTTAAAATAGAGTCGTATTATTGGAGGGGGGAAGATATGACTCAAAAACCAAATTCATTTTTTACTATGGGTTGGGCACTGTCTCTAGGACAACTTTCATAAAAGTTCTGAAATACACCATTTCTGTGATATGTTTCACAAAAATAGCATTCCAGAGTAAAATAAGCATTAATGAAGAAAAAAACTGCTTAATTTGCTACAATGTATCTAAAATACTATCATTTAACATGTAGTGATTATATAAGCTATCAGCATATTTTAAACTTTTTTGTACTAACTTTTCAAAATCCAGTATGCACTTTAAATACGTGTAAAAAATGTATATGTGTGTAAATGTATTTTTGCATGTTTTTGGTAATATTGCAATTCATTTTACTTAAAAGAGTAATTCTTTAAACAAATGAATTAACGTAGGCATTTTGGAATAATGAAAAGAAAACTGTATTAATATGATTTGAGAAGCTGACAGAAGGCAGCAATTAAATGGTGAATTGTCTGAATGTGAAAGTTAAAGAAAAAAAAGTATACTCTGGTGGTTTCAGAACAGACAGGGGGATTTTAAGAAGAAGAAAAGAAATGGAGAAGCCAAAGAACTTGCATGCATGACACATGGACATGAACTACAGGGGGCACTGCCGGAGGAATGGGGTACTGGATGGAGCGGGTTAAAGGGGGTATAATTGGGACAACTGTAATAGCAAAATGAATAAAATATATTTAAAAAAAAGATCAAGATTTCATGTTATTTTTTAAAGATTTTATTTACTATTTCTAGAAACAGGGGAAGGGAGAGAGGCAGAGAGGGAGAGACATCAGTGTATGGTTGCCTTTCACCTGCCTCCAGCTATGGACCTGGCTGGAGACCTGGCTTGCAACCTGTCATGTTATGTTTTTTGTTTTTTTTTTAAAGATTTTATTTCATTCTTTTTAGAAAGAGGGGAAGGGAGTGAGGCAGAGAGGGAGAGAGACATCAATGTATGGTTGTGCTTCACCTGCCTCCAGCCACAGACCTGACTGGAGACCTGGTTTGCAACCTGGTTATGTGCCCTGGCTGGGGAATCGAACCTGCGACCTTTGGGTTCGCAGGCCGGCGCCTTACCCACTGTGTTACCAGCCAGGGCCATGTTATGTTTTTAACCAATAACTAATCATACAAATTAAATCACATACCTCATTAGGTGAAACCACATGCTTAACTTGAACAGCATAGAGTTCTTGTGGGGGAGGCAGAGATGAAGGCAAATATAGAGGTAAAATAGGGGTTTCTGATTCAGACAAAAGCGATTCCTAAAACACCAAAAAAAAAAAAAATCAAATTCAGAATGACTACTACAGAAATCCACTACACTACCAAATTCATGACAATGCACTTTACTTTCAATTAGCAGAAAGCAAGCTCTACACAGTGAATACCACAAAACAGGAAATGCAATGAGTAAACAAGAGATCTTTAGAATCCCCTCGCCCCCATCCCCAGTTAAAAATTAGTGTGGAAAAACCCCACATGAATGTTTTTTAAAAAAAAAATGTATATACATATCTACACATACACAATGTTCTGGAAAAATGATTAGCAAGTAGTTAACAGTAATGCCACCACCTAGTAGAATGGGGTGTTTGGACTATTTTGCTTTTCACATTTCTGTAGTATTTATTTTTAGATTAAGTATTTTATAGTAAAAGCTAAAATAATATAGAAAATACAAAAGGTAATTTAAGTTAAAAATCATCAAAAAGAAAGAATAATCTCTTTTTAACACATTGCTGACTGGTCACAAGAAAACTTGTTTTCAAGCCCAAGTGGTGTTGAATGATAGTGAGTTAACTTGTGTTTGCACCTGCATTAGCTTTTAGCTTTTATTTTTTTTATTTTTATTTTTTTTTAAATTTTATTGTTGTTGTATTACATCCATCCCCTTTTTGCTCCCCTCTGTCCCCCTCCCCACCCACCCATTCCCCCCAAAGTCAATCCCACCTGTTGTCCATGTCCATGGTTCCTTTATACTAGGTTCTTGTCTAAGCTGCTCCCCTTCTTTGCCTCTACCTCCCCCCTCCCCCGTTCCCCCTGACCACTGAAGGCCTATTCACTGTATTCATATACTTGGTTCTGTTTTGCTTGTTGTTAGTTTTGCTCATTATTGTCCTGTAATGGGTGAGATCATATGATACTTGTCCTTCACTGACTAGCTTATTTCACTAAGCATAATACTCTCCAGTTCCATCCATGTGGTTGCAAAGGGTACAAGTTCCTTCTTTCTTTCTGCTATATAGAATTCCATTGTGTAAATGTACGAAAGTTTTTTGATCCAATCATCCACTGATGGGCACTTAGGCTGTTTCCAGCACTTGGCTATTGTAAATAGTGCCGCTATGAACATAGGTGTGCATAGGTTCTTATGAATTGGTGTTTCAGGATTCTTCAGGTGTAGTCCAAGTAGTGGAATTGCTGGATCAAAAGGCAGTTCCATTTTTAGTTTTTTAAGGAAACCCCATACTGTTTTCCACAGTGGCTGCACCAGCCTGCATTCCCACCAACAGTGTATGAGGGTTCCCTTTGCCCCGCATCCTCGCCAACACTTGTTGTTTGTTGATTTGCTGATGATTGCCATTCTGACAGGTGT
>PVIW01010396.1:0-44462 GCA_004026585.1 Noctilio leporinus
TATATAGCAGAAAGAAAGAAGGAACTTGTACCCTTTGCAACAACATGGATGGAACTGGAGGGTATTATGCTTAGTGAAATAAGCCAGTCAGTGAAGGACAAATATCATATGATCTCACCCATTACGGGACAATAATGAGCAAAACTAACAACAAGCAAAACAGAACCAAGTATATGAATACAAGGAATAGGCCTTCAGTTGTCAGGGAGAAAGGGGTTTGGGGGAGGGGAGAGGCAGAGGCAAAGAAAGGGAGCAGCTTAGACAAGAACCTAGTATAAAGGAACCATGGACATGGACATGGATTGACTTTAGGGGGAATGGGTGGGTGGGGAAGGTGACAGAGGGGAGCAAAAAGGGGATGGATGTAATACAGCAACAATAAAATTTTTTTAAAAAGGGGGAAAAAAAAGACATAGGATAGCTGAATGGATAAGAAAACATGACCCACATATATGCCGTCTACAAGAGACCTACCTCAGAACAAAAGATCAACACAGACTGAAAGAGAGGGGACAAAAAAATATATTTGGAGCAACTGGACATGAAAAAAAGGCTAGGGTAGCAATACTTAATATCAGACAAAATAGACTTTACAATGAACTCCATAAAAAGAGACCAAGGAGGACATTTCATAATACTTAAGGGAATAATTTATCAAGAATATATAACCCTTGTAAACATATATGCACCCAACATAGGAGCACCCAAATATGTAAGAAAAATCTTAGAGGACTTCAAGAAGGATATTGACAGCAACACACTCATAATAGGGGATTTTAATATTCTATTATCAACAATGGACATATCTTCCAAGCCAAAAAAATCAAAGCAAAACACCAAGGATATTATGGCATTGAACAACACTGTAGGTGAAATGAACTTAACTGATATATACAGAACATTTCACCCCAAAGAAGCAAAATACACATTCTTTTTAAGTATACATAAACATTCTCAAAGATAAGACCACATGGTAGGACATAAGACAAGCCTCCAAACTTCAAGAAAATTTAAATTATATCAAGCATCTTCTCAGATCACAATGGTTTGAAACTAGAAACAAACCTCAAGGAAAAAAAAAAAAAAAAACCCAAACATTCTAATTCATGGTGACTGAATCACATGCTATTAAATAATCAATGAGTTAACAATGAGATCAAAGAAGAAATAAAAAAGTTTCTGGAAACAAATGAAAATGAACACACAACAGCCCCAAACCTATGGGGCACAGCAAAGGCAGTCCTGAGAATGAAGTTCATAGAAACACAGGCCCATCTGAAAAGATTAGAAGTTCACATGAACAACCTAACCATAAAGCTATAAGAAGTAGAGTAACAATATACAAAGCCCAGAGCAAGTAGGAGGAAGAAAATAATCAAGATCAAAGAAGAATAAAATGTATGTATGTAGAGACTAAACTACAATTCTAAGAATCAATAAATCCAGGAGCTGGTTCTTTAAAAAGGTAAACAAATTCAACAAGCCTTTAACCAGATTCATCAAGAAAATAAGAAATAAACAAAACAAATAAACAAAATCAGAAATGACAGAGGAGAAATGACAACTGATACCACAGAAAAACAAAGAAATGTAAGAAATCACTACAAACAACTATATGACAAGAAATTTGACAGCCTGCATGAAATGGACAAATTCTGGAAACATATAATCTACCAAAACTGAATCAAGAAGAGCAGAAAGCCTGAATAAACCAATAACAACTAGTCAAACTGAAGTAGTAATCAAAAACTCCCAGTGCACAAGAGTCCTAGACTGGGTGGCCACACAGGTCAACTTTACCAAACATTTAGGAAAGAACTAACTCTTATCCTTCTCAACCTATTCCAAAAAATCCAAGAAGAGGTAAGACTCCCAAACCCTTTCTATGAGGCCAATATTATTCTAATCCCAAAACCAGATCTAGACACAACAAAGAAAGAAAATGACAGGCCAATAACTCTGGTGAATGTAGATGCTAAAATTCTCAACAAAATATTGACAAACCGGAATTAGCAATGCAATAAAAAAATCATACACCATAATCAAGTGGGATTCATCCCAGAGATGCAAGGGTGGTATAATATTTGCAAATCAATAAACGTAATACACCACATCAATAAAATGAAAGACAAAAAGCATATGATCATATCAATAGATGCTGAAAAAGCATTTGATAAAGTTCAGCAACTGCTTATGATAAAAATGCTCAGCAAAATGAGAATAAAGGGAGCATACCTCAACATAATAAAGGCCATCTACAAGAAACATGCAACCAACATCATACTCAATGGGCTAAAACGAAAAGCTTTCCCTCTAAGATCAGGAACAAGACAAGGCTGTCCACTCTCTCCACTTCAGTTCAACATCATTTTGGAGAAGTAAAACTGTCATTATTTGCAGGAAATGGAAAACCTGATAGACTCCACATAAAAACTATTCAACCTAATAAGCAAATTTAGCAAAATAGTTGGATATAAAGTCCATATTCAGAAATCAAAGGTATTTTTATATACCAATAATGAAACATCAGAGATAGAAGCTAGGAAACAAATCTAATTTACTATAGCAAAAAGGAGAATAAAGTACTTAGGAATAAACTTAACCAAGGATGTAAAAGACATGTACTCAGAAAACTACAGAGCACTGTGAGAAGAAATAAAGGAAGATAACAAATAAGTGGAAACATGGATGGAAAGAATTAACATCATTAAAATGTCCATACTACCCAAAGCAATCTATAGATTCAATGCAACTTCTATTACAATACTAGTGACATATTTCATAGATCTAGAAAAAAATACTTCAAAAACTTATATGGAGCCAAACATAACCATGAATAGCCACAGCAATCTTGAGAAAGAAGAACAATGTAGGAAACATCACAATACTGGATATCAAACTATACTACAAGGCTACTGTAATAGAAACAGCCTAGTACTGGCATAAGAATAGACATATAGATCAGTGGGAAAGAATAGAGAGCCCAGAAATAAACCCAGGACTCTACCATCAGCTAATATTCAACAAAGAGGGAAGGAACATAAAATGGAGTAAAAACAGTCTCTTCAACAAGTGGTGTTGGGAGAACTGAACAGCAACATGCAAAAAGATAAAACTAGACCACCAACTTACACCATACACCAAAGTAAACTCAAGATGGATAAAGGATTTAAACATAAGCAGTGCCACCAGAAAGGTCCTGGAGAAAAATATAGGCAGTAAACTTTTGGATATCCTATGCAAAAATATGTTTAATGATACTTCACCAAGGGCAAAGGAAATCATAGAACAAATCAACAAATGGGACTATAACAAATTGAAAAGTTTCTGTTCAGCTAAATAAAACACCAGCAAAATTCAAAGGGAACCAATTGTATGGGAAAACATATTTGCCAATGGTACCTCAGACAAGGGTTTGATATCCAAAATATATAAAGAACTAATGTGACTCAACACCAGGGAGACAGACAGCCCAGTTAAAAAATGGGAAAAGGACTTGAACAGACAATTCTCTGAGGAGAACATACAAAGGGCCCATAGGCATATGAAAGAATGCTCAACATGACTAACCATCAGAGAGATGCAAATTAAAATCACAATGAGATAACACCTCATACCTATTAGAATGGCCATCATTAACAAATCAACAAAACAACAAGTACTGGGGATGATGTGGAGAAAAGGGATCCCTGGTGCATTGTTGTTGGGAATGCAGGCTGGTGCAGCCACTATGGAAAACAATGTGGGATATCCTCAAAAAACTCAAAATGGAACTGCCTTTTGACCCAGCAATTCCACTGCTAGGATTATACCTGAAACTATGAAAAACCAATTCAGAGGAATCTATGCACCCCTTTGTTCATAGCAGCGCTATTTACAATAACCAAATGCTGGAAGCAGCCTAAGTTTCCTTCAATGGATGAATGGATTAAATACCTTTAGTAGATTTACACAATGGAATACTACACAGCAGAAAGGAGAAACTCTAACCTATTTCAACAACTTGGATGGAAATGGATAGTATTATGCTTAGTGAAATAAGCCAGTCAGTGAAAGGCAAATATCATATGATCTAATGAACAAAACAAACAAACAAGCAAAATAGAACCAGAGGCATGGAAACAGGGAACAGACTTTCAGTGTGCAGAGGAGGAGGAGGAGAAAGGGGCAAAGAAGGGGAACAGTTTAGTTAATGAACTGGCATGGATCACCCTGGACAGGGACAACATTTGGGATTGACTGTGGGAAGGGATGTGGGGAAGGTGGAGCAGGGGAGAGCAGTGGGGGGAAAAAAGGGATAGATGTAATACAACAACAATAAAATAAGTAAAAAAGAAAACATAATCACTTAGTTTTGTTATTAAGTTTATTGGGGTGACATTCATTAATAAAATTGTATAGGTACCATTTCCTTAATGCCAACTTTCTGATGAGCATTGCACTATGCATTTTATAAATATTGTTTTATTAATTCGTGTTTTTGAGAATTCTTAAGGACAGAGGCATATTCTGGTGTTTTATTTGTTTTCTCCAAGTCCCTGATATTGAGGTAAGTAAGAACAGACTATATATTGTTGAAAGAATGAATATTAGAAACTGAATCTTAACAGCTAGAAAATATACTTCAGTCATTCTAGCTTCCCAGACATAAATGTATACTCACCTTTTTAAAAAAATGTATCTTAAAAAAAAAGTATCTTAAAATATCTTAGAATGTGCCTACCAATATTAATAATGCATGTCAGAGAGCTATACTGAAGATTCAATAAATTATATATTATGACAAGCTTGTATCTAAAGAAACATATTCTTAGAGAATATGGCTTATTCACAAAATTCTTGGTGTATAATTTATTTGGCTATTCACCAATCACTGGAAATTCAGTTCTGGCTTTTCCTAAATTATATGCTTTTTCACTAACAAAGAAAGATGTTTTTCTTTTAAACCTGCAGAACACAATAAAAATAAAATAAAATTCTACCCAATTATGTATACAAATTTCTGGTTTAGTTGATGATTTATGCTCATTTCAGGTCATTCCAATTTTATGAATTATTCTTCAATCTATAACATCTTTAACAAGTGCCATGTTTAAAAATGGCATTTTCTTCCAAGCGTATTAAGAACATATGAACCTTTTTATGAAAACTGAAATATAAATTAGAGTTGAAACTGCAGTCAAATGAAATGTAATGCAAACAATTATTAGGATTAATAACATAATTATTCTTTCATTTGAATGGCTATATTGCATGTAAAATTAAAGGTCAAATTCTAATCCTATTATTTGTTTTTAAATTGTTTTATTTAATGTAGTCTTTCAAGAACATTTATGTCTCTGGAGAAATTAGAATACTACATAATTGTAAGCAATTTCTTGAAAGGGTGAAATGTCTTGCTCAATTAAATACTTTAAAAGGAGGACTCCCTTTTTCATGTATAATGGATGAATAAAATTTTAAGATATTTAAAATGTAAGACGTTAATTTGATATATGTATACATTGTTAAAGTGTCCCTACCATCAAGTTAATTAACACATCTATCACCTCACATATTTATCATTTTTCTTTTTATATTGATGAGAAGATGTAAATTCTAATTTCTTATCAAATATCAATTATACACTACAGTGTTATAACCATGTTTTACATTAGATTGTCAGATCTTCTTCATATGACAGTTTGTACCCTCTTACTGATGCAGTCATCCTGGGGTTTCAGGGACCTGAAGGTTCGTGACCCAATGTGGGTTCTAAGTTTCATGCAGGAAAGAATTATAAAAAAAGCCAGAATAGAAAAGAAAGTGAGGTTATTAGTGAAGCAGTGAGACAGAGAATGGGTTACACCACAAACAAAGTAGCGCCCCTTTAGCAGAATTTCCTTCCTTTATTGAGGTTCATTTAATGGGGGTTAGGGTATTCAATAAAGGAGAGGAACATTCAGGATCTTCCTGGGAAAAGGATGGAGATTTCTCAGAGGAGCTTTGTTGGCCATTTCATGTCCTTATATGGGCTTTTCATTTCAGATCATGGTGGCTCAGGTGTGTGGTTCAGCATGCTAATATATTACAATGAGCACATTATAAAACTAGGGGTTACCATTAGTTGCAATTAATTGCCATGTTGGATACAGCTGGTCTGTGCTGGTTTTAAGCCATAAATCCTGTAAATGTGGTCTTTCTTCTGTTTTTATCTTCACTCAATATATTTTTTTTATTCATTTTAGAGAGAGAGGAAGGGGGAAGGAGAGAAAGAGAAATATCAGTGTGAAAGAATAGCAATCTATTGCCTATTATACACACTGCAACCGACAGGAATCAAATCCTCAACCTAGGCATGTACCCTGACCAGAAATCAAACCTTCAGCTTTTTTGGTGCACAGAGTGATGCTCCCCAACCAATCAAGCCATTTGGTCAAGTCAGTCTTTCTTCTTGACAGCTCCTGTAGCAACCTCTTCATATTTCCTCTTTTCCCCAGCCCCTAGCAACCACTTTTCTATTCTCTCTCTTCCTATGATTTTGACTTTTTCTTTTAGATTCCACAAAACAATGATTCCAAGAAGTATTTGCCCTTCCTTGGCTTTTTTTTTTTTACTTACACAATGCCCTCCAGGTTCATCTACATAGTTGCAAGTGGTAGGACTTCCTTTTGTAAGGCTGAATAATATTTGTATATATTTATTATATATGTATATAAATATATATGATTGAATCATGCATGGATGAACAATTAAGTTGCTTCTATATTTTGCCTATTGGGAATAACACTGCAATTAGCACAATCTCTGAGCTGTCTCTCAAACTTCTTTTTTGTTGTTGTTGACAGTATGACAGATGTTTCCTATTTTCCCCATCTTTGCCCCTTTCCATCCATCCCCCCGACCCCTGGCCTTCACCATGGGGTAATCTTTTCCAGTTCCCCACCCTCCTCTTTTCTGGGAACTGTAGGTCTGTTCCATGTATCTATGCCTCTGGTTTTATTTGTCAGTTTATTTTGTTCATTAGTTCCACATATGAGTGAGATCATATGATATTTGTCTTTCTTTGGCTTATTTTGCTTAGCATAATAATCTCCAGGTCCATCCATGCTGCTGTAAAGGGTAAGAGTTTCTTCTTCTTTATAGCTGAGTAGTATTTCATTGTGTAAATGTACCACAGCATTTTTATCTATTCATCCACTGAAGGGGACTTAGGCTATTTCTAGCACTTGCCTATTGTAAATAATGCTGCCATGAACGTAGGGAATGTAAGGATGCATATAATATTTCTGATTGGTGTTTCAGAATTCTAAGTATACATTCCCAGAAGTGGAATTGTTTAGTTAAAAGACAAGTCCCAGTTTTAGTTTTCTGAGAAAACTTCATACTGTTTTCCACAGTGGCTGCACCAATTTGCATTCACACAAGCAGTGCATTAGGGTTCCCTTTCTCCACATTCTTGCCAACACTTGTTGTTTGTTGAATTATTGATGGTAGTTATTCTGGCAGGTATGAGGTGATACCCTATTGGGGTTTTAATTTGCATTTCTCTGATGATAAGTGAAATTGAATATCTTTTCATATGTCTATTGGTTATTTGTATATCTTCTATGGAGAAGAGTGCGTATTCAGGTCCTTTGTTCAATGTTTTTTAATTGGGTTGTCTTCCTGATGTGAGTTGTCTAAATTCTTTATATATTTTGGAAATTAAACCCTTATCAGGTGTATCATCTGATTTCTTCTCCCATACAGTGGGATCCCTTTTTAATTTTGTTGATGGTTTCTTTTGCTGTGCAGAAACTTTTTAGCTTGATGTAGTCCCATTTGTTTGTTTGTTCATTTGTTTTCCTTTGTTTTCCTTGCTACATCAGATGTCTGAGATTTTACCACCTATGTTCCCTTCTAGGTTACTTGTGGTTTCACAACTTATATGTAAGTCTTTTATCCACTTTGAATTTATTCTCGTATATGATGTAAGTTGATGTTCTACTTTCACTTTTTTTGTGTGTTACCAGTCTAATTTTCCCAACACTGTTTATTGAAGGGACTACTTTTACTCCAGAGTATCCCTCCTTTGTCAAATATTAATTGACCATAAAGGTGTGAGTTTATTTCTGGGCTCTCTGTTCTATTCCATGGTCTATGTGCCTGTTCTTGTGCCAGTACCAGGTTGTTTTGATTACAATGACTTTGTAGCATATTTTAATGTTCAGTATTATGATCCCTCCAATTTTCAAACTTTTGCAATTGCTTAAGCCTCCTTTTTAATTCTTATTGGCTCCTAATAAGAAGTTGTTCTAAAACCTATCGGTGTGACAAAGGAAATAATAATAGTCAACAATGCAGGCAGATTGGAAGCTGGATCCTTAGGTGGGGAAATTAAGTAGTCAAGTCCCTTCCAGAGAGTAACTAAGAGATGGGTATTTTTTCTTGTTCTCTGTGTGCTTGGTCCAGGTGTATAGCCTGGTATGGGGAGGGCTCCTGCACTTGTTAATAATAGTTTCTTTGTTTTCCACAGTCCCATGGGACTTGTTAATGAAAGCCCCAGTCTCTGTTAGGGCCAGAAGGTCTGGGACTCTTCCCTCCATGGAAGCTTCAAACGCTGGAGCTACTGACTCATATACAAATTACCTTCCAGGGAGATATTGACATCTTGGTGTTATTTTTGAGCTGGGCTTGAGGGAGGAGGTAGAAGAGCTATTCATGGGCTTCTCTGGCCTCTGGAGAGGAACATAACTAGCCTGCCTCTATTGCCTGCTAAGTTACAAGCCTGACTCTCAGGCAGCAGCTTTTAAAGTCTGCAGATGAACAGATTTTAGAGAAAGACCCCGGGGGTGGGAATGGTGTGGGAATAGGCCAGATGAATGCTCTCTCCCATCAAGAATAGTTTCTTTGCTTGCTAGAGTTTTGTGGATCACACAGACACTAGCCTGTTGGCTTTTCAGAGCTAGGTGTTTGGGGTGTCTTAAATGTTGAGGTGCTAGATGTGAGGTCTAATCAAGTCACTCCTCAGGCTTATTTAGACCTCAGGCTTGTTTAGAAGCTGGAAATTATGGGTTCCTCCTGAATTATATAATTCTATGCTGGAATGAGATTTACTGTTAAAGTGTGTTTTAGCCTTTCCTAACCATTTTAATGTGAGTACTTTCTCATTCGTCCATTGTGTAGGAATCACTGAGCTGGTTTCTGGATCTCTTTCAGAGTGAATTGTTCCTTGTATAGCTGTACATTTGGTGCATCTTTCAATCTCTTATTTATTCTCTATTTTTAACTTCCTAAGGAACCTTTATATTGTTTTCCATGGTGGTTGTACCAATTTACGTTCCAACTAAAAAGGATCTCTCACCAGCACTTATATCTTGCCTTTATGATAGTAGATGTTCTAACAGGCCCTTTGCCCATTTTTACACTGTTTTATTGTTTGTTTGGCTATTGAGTTGTATGAGTTCCTTAAATGAGGTCTGTCTCAAAAGCATCGGCTGCACAAACTGTTTTAATTATATTGACATTGGCTCGATAATTTCAGGACAGACCTGTATGCTGGCTATTAACCTCTTGTCAAACATGTGGTTTGCAAATATTTTCTCCCATTTCACAAACTGTCTTTTTATTTGTTGATGGTTTCCTTTTCTGCCTAGAAGCTTTTTAGTTTGATGTAGCCTCACTTATTTATCTTTGCTTTTGTTGCCTTTATTTTTGGTGTCATATCCAAAACATCATTTCTAAGAACATTGTCAAGAAGTTCACCTCTTATGCTATTTTTTGCCCAAAAGCTTTATGGTTTCAGGTCTTTAACCCATTTTCAGTTGACTTTTGTGTATGGTATAAAATAGTAAGTAGTCCAGTTTCATTGTTTTGCTTGGGCTGTTCAGTTTTCCCAGTACCACTTATTGATAAGATTACCCTTCCCCTTTGAGTATTTTGGCTTTTTTGTTGTAAATTAATTGACGGTGTATGCATGGATTTATTTCTAGGCTATTGATTTTTCCCCCTCTGGTCTATGTGTCTGCATTTATGCCAGTGCCATACTCTTTTGATTACTATATCTTTGTACTATAGTGTGCACTATAGTTGTTCTTTCTCAATATTGTTTTGGCTATTCAAGGTCTTTTGTGGTTTCACACAAATTTTAGGAATATTTTTCTGTTTCTGGGGAAAATACCATTGGAATTTTGGTAAGGATTGCATTGGATCTGTAAGTTGCTTTGGATAGTACAGACATTTTAACAATACTAATTATTCTAATCCACAAGCATGAAATGGCTTTCCTTTTTTTTTTTTTTTGGTATGTGTCTTCTTCAATTTCTTTTATAAATGTCTTATAGCTTTTGTTATACAAATCTTTCACCTCTTTGGTTAAACTTATTCCTGAGAATTTTATTCTCTCTGATGTTATTATAAATGGGATTATTTTAAAGGGAATTTTTAAATGCAATATTGCTATACAAAAATTATAGAGTATGCCTTTTCTCAAAATGTATATAGTAATATGCAAATTAATGCTTTTTAGTTATCAAGATATTCTTTCTGCTTTTCATTTTATGGTGCTACATAGTTGGCATGTATTATCATCAATCCCTAATATATATGGATGAATATAGACATACATACTATTCTTTTTACATTTATTGTTCTTGTATGTATTCATATTTATTTTTAACTATAAATTATAATTTCCAACCTATTAAAAGTCAGTTTAATAAAGCTTTAAATCCAGTATGTTAAGTCATCCCACTCAAATAAGTTGATTGATAATTTAATGAATAGAAAAATCAAATTATGATGGACTTTGCATGTCATACCTGCACTTTGATTTTATCTTTAAGGAGGATGTATTGAAAAATGTTAAGCAGTAGAGTAAGATAGATAGCTTATTATTTTATGAATTTTATAAAACTTGGTGACTAACTAGATATAGTGATTAAGGTGGGAGGAAGTGTCTCATAATGACTTCTACAATTTTGGCTTTAGTATCTGAGTATATGTGGAATGGATCAGCAGCGCGAAGATTGCACAAAATTGCTAATGCTAAATGAAAGATTCCCCATTTGGTTCATATATACTGAGTTTGTAATATCTATACATTTATTGCAGGTGAAGATGTTACAATGAGTAGAAATGATGCTTTGAAATTCAGCATTGAACAGCCTGATCTCCTAAAATTTTCTCTCTGGTTTTCATGGAGCTGCTGTTTTCATGGCTTTGCTCACCTAGATTTCCTCCCTGCTCTGATGTTGGGCTCCTTCTCCTTCACAGATGGGTACTACAGAGACTCCCTGACCAAGGGTGCTTTGTCTTCAGAGATCTCACTCTCACCAATGTGCTTAGCCACCATGTTGAGGGTGTAATAATTGTAGCTTATACAGGTAGTAAGAAAGGTTAGGAACATATAACTGAAAAGAATACTATGAGACAAAAAAAAGTAATCAAAGTTTACAGTGGGAAATTTGAAAACTCAGTTATTCATAACATAAAATTCATTTGGATATCAAGGAAATAGAGACTTAAAGGATTTTTTGGTGTGTGTGTGGGGGAGGGCGGGGGGGATCTGGTCACCCTTATCAGAACAAAGCCAGATTGCAATGTACAGGGCTCACACCTTATTGCACCAGGTGAAAAAGTAAATGCAGGTGTGGTGGAGGTGACAAGAAGAGGAGGCCAAGAATATAGATTAATGTGTAAACTAAATAACGGGTATAAAAAAGGATTGAAACAGATACTAAATGAATTTTATTTCATTACTTATATCTCTAGTACAAAATGTTAAATAAAGCAAAAAGCAAAAATGTTATTTGAAAAGCATTTGAGGAGAATAAGACCATTTCATTTCACTGAATTGGCTATTAGAAACTGGACACAATATCTTGATATGTCTCCACTCTCTCTGTCTCTGTCCCTCTCTCTCTCTCTCTCTCTCTCTCTCCAAACAAATATATATGGTATTTGTGTAGCATGAAAGAGAAAGCTTTTCATTAAAAGCTTTTATTAAATCTGATGAGTAATGGGTTTTAAAATTTGGTGACAGATTATATTATAACACACATAGGCTTCTACTAACTTATATTAAAATACATGCTGACATTAAAAAATATTCTCTAAGAAGTTTATATGAATTCAGTCTCACGATTATGTAATGATTTTTTTGTTGAAAGGCAATTAGTATGCTAGGTATTGGGGATCCAAATATGGAAAGCTATAGTCTCAAAAATACAGCCCAGATAACATGAAAATTTTAATACAATGTCTAAGTATTAGGGGAGGTGAGCATTGGAAAAAATCAATCCAACTGAATGATTCAGGTATGAGGTACACTGAAGCAAGCCTAGAAGGAGAAGTAAATATTAGCCAGTAAAACCAGAATGAGTGCACTCAAGACAGAGAAAATAGTATGAGAAAGTTATAGATATATGCCAGAGTATTGTATGTGAATAGAATTATAAGCAGCGGTCTGATGTACTGGAGCATAATGTATCAAATAGGAGCAAAGACTGAAGAAAGAGCTAAAAGCAAGTTTTTGAGAACCTTGTATGCCACTGTAAGGAGCTAAACTTTATAACTTCATAAGGAGCTAAATTGTAGGTTAAGCATTGGATTAACATGGTCAGGGTGTATTCTTAGACCACTCTTGTTGCTGTGAAGAGAACGAAAAACTGGAGGAAAGGAGTTAGTTGGATAATAACCCAGGCATGAGATGACAAAGCCAGATGGGAACATACAATAGAAATGGAAATTTAGGAAGGGTTCAGGATTAATTCACATGATAGGAGAAGCCAACAATGTTTGGTGATGGATTATACATTCATTGGTGAGCACAAAAGTCTAGGATAATGCTCAGGATTCTGAGATTGGTGACTTGGTGGATGATATCACCATGAATTCAATATAACAGGAAAAGGAATATATTTGAATGGAAGGCAGGGGCATGAAGTGATGAGTTTCATTTGGAGCTGTTAAGCCTTAGGTAGAAGTAGAAGTGTCAAGTGGATTTGTCTAGCAGGTTTTTGGATACACAAATATCAATGATACCTGAGAGGACAAAGCTGAAGGTATAGATCTGGAGTCACTATTTAAATATTACTTAAAACAATGACAATGAGCTCTGGCTGGTGTGGCTCAGTGGATTGAGCACCTGGCCTGCAAACCAAGGGGGTTACCGGTTAGATTTCAAGTCAGGCCACATGCCTGGGTTGCAGGCCAGGTCCCCAGTTGCAGTCATGTGAGAGGCAATCACACATTGGTGTTTCTCCATCTCTCTTTCTTCTTCCCTTCCCCTCTAAAAATAAATAAAATCTTAAAAACAAAACAACATGATGATGATAATGCTTTGTTAATGCAGAAGAAACTTGTATGCCTTTCACATTGCCCTTTGGGTAGTTTCTTCTTTCACAGCTACACCTCATTTTAATGGGATATTATCTGTTTGTCACATTGTGGTCTAAGAGAAATGTCACAGTTTTGATGTAACCAGAGAAATGGATAGGAACCCTGTCTATCTATGGCTTTAAATTCCCTGCTCTTACCAACACACTGCTGATTTAGCCTGCTTTGAGTTATCCTCTCCAGAAGCAGATATACCTTTTGTGTTTCTTCTATAGTAAGGGCTCTTATGATGCCTGCTATCCACAAGGTGTCATGTAGTTCCCAAGGGTGTGCCCCAAAGATGAGCTATACTATATTAGTTTCTTATGGCTGCTGTTGCTAATTACTAGAAACTTGATGGCTTAAAACAACATGAATTTATTATCTTGTTGTTCTGGAGATCAGAAGTCTGAAATCAGTTTAACTAAGTTAAAATCACGATGTTGGTATTCTTTCTTAAGGCTCCAGGGGAGAATCTTTTCTCTTTTCCAATTTCTGGGGACTATCTGTATTACTTTGCTCATGGTCACCTTCTTCCATCTTCAAAGTGTATCATGCCCTTGCTGGTGGCTCAGTGGATAGAGTGTTGGCCTGCAAACCCAAAGGTTTGGGAAAAAAAAAAGTGTATCACTTCAACCTTTGCTTCCATCATCCCATCTTTTCCTTCTGCCTTTGACTTCCTGTTTCCCCCTTTAAAAAGCCTTCGAGGTTATATCAAGCCCATGGAGTAATTGCAGAAAACCTTCCCATTTCAAGATTCTTAACTTAATTACATCTGCACATTTTCATGTAAGATAACATTCAGTGTTTCAAAGGATTCAGACATAGACATCTTTCCAAGGTTATTATTAAGCTCCCACACTGTCTATGACTAGAAATGAACATGATTGCTAGAGCCCCAGCTCCCAGTAGTGCTTATAGTCACTACACTTATGTAAGTAAGATAACTTACATATATATACTTACATATATATACAATACTTAAGTAGCATTCTTTTTTTTTTTTTCTTTAATATTTTATTATTTTCAGAGAGAGGGGAAAGGAGAGAGCCAGAGAGGGAGAGAGACATTAATGTATGGTTGCCTTTCACCTGCCACCAGCCACAGATCTGGCTGGAGACCTGGCTTGCAACCTGGTTATGTGCCCTGGCTGGGAATCGAACCAGCAACCTTTGGGTTTGCAAGCCGGCACTTTATCCACTGAGCTACCAGCTAGGGCATTTAAGTAGCATTCTTTAATTAGAATATGCATATGTACAATAAATACAAAAGTGTGCTATTAGTTTTACTTGTACAATATCACATTCATTTTCAAATAATTAAGAATTACAATGTAAATTTCATAGCTGATCAATGTTGCAGACATTTTACTTTCCTTTTCTTTTGACCTGAGCATCAAATTATCCTTTTTCTTTCTTTTTTTAAGATTTTATTTATTATTTCCAGAGAGAGAGGAAGGGAGAGAGGTAGAAAGGGAGAGAAACATCAATGTATGGTTGTCTTTCACCCGCCTCCAGCTATAGACTTGGCTGGAAACCTGTCTTGCAACCTGGTTATGTGCCCTGGCTGGGGAAGCGAACCAGAGACCTTTGGGTTCGCAGGCAGGCACCTTATCCACTGTGCCACCAGCCAGGGCCAAATTCTCCTTTTTAATAATCCTCTAAACTTGTTTTAAGAAATTACTTATCTCTAATCATGTGTGCTTTTAGAAGGGTGATAACTCCAGATGACTGCCTTCCTTTCTGGATATAAAAACTCCAATTTTCTCCCTACGCTGGTACATACAGACAGGAAGTTAGTGCCTGAATGAAGTTCGGCTAGTCAAAGCTCTATGCTGTGACTTGAATTTAGATCCAGGAATGTTAAGTTAGAAATAATAGTTACCATTTACTCATGTTGACTGAGCAGCAACAACCCAAACTCCTTCTATCTTTCCAGTTTTCTAGCCTTCCAGTACTATCTCAGACCCTGCTTGTTTCCAACACTGCTTTCCAACCTTCTCTTCAATTATGGAAGCTTTCAATATCTTCCCAATACACCACTTTCTCATAAACTAGTCAACTTTGGTTTCTGTCACAGTCAGAAAATCCTAATAATACTAGTGTTGTATAGATATTATTGTTGCTAGGCTAAATCTAACAAGAGTTTTTAAAGAACATTTATTTTCTGTTTCAAGTAATTTTATTCACTGAAGTTCACCTCATACTTTGGGTTAAGCCCTGACAGTTATATTGGCCTTCTTAGTTATGTCACTGCATGAAAAATTCTGTGAATTAAACTTATTTACAACTTTGGAAAGACAACATAGTTGTTTTTCTTTTCTAGATTGTGAAAGTGATTTTTTTTCTATGTCAGTACTTTGCCTTTTCATGGAATATTATCAGCATAAATACCCCTATACAGACATTCTTGCATTGGCTGGGGAAATTTATAAAATAAATTTTGTTAAAGATTGGTGATTATGGTATTACAATGCTGAGAATTTACTTCTGTTTCTTTGAGTTTTGTAGTTTAAAGATTTTTTCCCCTCTTTAATGGAAAATCACAATGAAATTGCAGAAAAGCGATTATTTATCTGAGTCATATTTTTATGGAAACGGTTTTTCACTTCCCTACATTTTTAGAACTGGTTTCTTGAAAAAGACTATTCTATTAATATTTATAATTAGATATCACACGAAGCAGATGCTAAATCTTATGTTATAAGTTTGTGGGTACAATTACATAAAGAAGATTATATACTCTTTGGCATAATGTTCTTTCTGGGAAGTGTAGCACAAAGGACATTCTCCATGAAGATGCCCATTCTTTTTCTGAGTAAATGGAAACAGGAAGACGGTGATTAACCATGATTATTTTCAACTATTATCTGGAACACTAGTACTTAAGTGGATAGAGAACAACTCTACTTGTTTAACTTTTTTCTCTTTGACCCACATCTCATTTCACCCAGTCACACCATTTATCTCTATTCTTACTTTGAAGCGACATGGATTCTTCCTATTTTCAGACTATGTGAACGAGACTGGCTTCCAAATACACTTGGGGTGGATAGTGGGAAGTTTACTGAGGTCAGAAAACAGGAGAAAGGGGGATTTGTTTTTCTTATTACCTTTAGGATAATACTAAGAGGAGCGGGTGAAATATCGTGTATATATTGTGTAATTTAAGCCGCACATCCTTCTAAGAGCCACTGTTGCATAGATGGAGAAACTGAGGCTCTGAGGAATAGCGGAAAGTAATGGCACTGGGTTTTAACGTCGATTTTGAGTCTAGATTCTTTCCACTGCATCGTCTCTTCTCTGTCGATTACTTCTTCAAAAATTCTCCTAGGTACTGGGAGGATGAAGAGGAGAGGAAGGCAAACCCCCTGACCGCCAGCAGGATCTCCTATGGTAGAAAGCGTTAGGAGCTCCCAATTCCCTCCCTTTACACGGCAAGGTTAGGAACAAGGCTATCAAATGAGGAGCTGTAAGGTTTAATTTTCCAGAGAAGCTGCTCGAGGGAACGGGTGGGGGCACGCCCACTAATGGGTGGCCGCTTCTTGGTTCCATCCCAGGCATATGGGGCTTTCCTTTCAGTCCAGTGTGAGTGCACTTGCTGCCGCGAGGGCTAAGAGGACACAACCCAGAGGCCAGGAGCACGCCCGGGGTAACGCCGGCGCCTCCCTGTGGTCTCCGCACCTGTGCCTGGGTTGGGGTCAGAGCTACTGACCGTGCAGTAGTAACTGGGGTGAGTGGAAACGCCAGGCTCCAGGCGCGGCCACCGCCCGCCCGCCGCTCCGGTGGTTGGGCGGAGGAAGCGCGGGACTCCTCCTCCCCGCTGTATTAACATGCACCCAGAGGCGGGTGACCGGCCCAGCTTCGCCACCCCAACCCACCGCGTCCCGGAGCTCAGTCTCCGCGCCAGTGGCAAGTGCTGCGCTCTTGGCGCCACAATCCTGAGGACACGGCCTCTTCGACGCATCCAGACCCTGGGAATCTGTAGCCTCAGCTGCGGGAGCGGCCGCAGCAGCCTCGGCTCTTCTCCAGAGTCCTTCCCCTAACCCCGCTGAGAGCCTGTCCCAACCTCGGGGACACCTCTTTCGTCCTCCCTCCGAGGCTCCTGGGACGGACAGACAGACACTGGAAGGTCCGAGGACCGGACTGCGGGCAGCGGCAAGGTAACCACGGGCTGCGCCGCGGGGGCTGGGGCGTGCGCGCGTGGCGGCTGTCACCGGAACTCCGGCTGCCGCCACCGCTTTGGTCGCAGCGCACAAGGTGTCCCTTGCCTGCTGCGAGGTTGCCGCCTCTCTTGCCAAAGGAGGTACTATGGGCTGGGCTTCTGGCCGCCCGCCCGCACACGCGACCACTTCTCTTTAGTCTGGGGTGCACTGCCGGGTGCGGCCCCCAGAGGACCCAGGGAGCCCTGGGGCCGGCGCGCCCCTCTCCGGGCGTGCGGTCCCCCACCGCTCTCACCCGGGCCCGGGAGGGGCGGATTTTTAATTGCGACAGGGTCCTGGAAGGGGGAGGGGAGAAGAACACCACTCCTGGTGATCTCCATGAGCCAAATTCACTCTTCCCCTGGTCCCCAACCCCTAATGGATCTTGCAGGCGAGGAGGGGACTGCTCACTGCAAGGGATTTCAGGACTCCTGGGTCGTTTCGGAAGCAAGTTGTTGCACTTGCTTTTTAGGTGACATTTTGGCATTGATTTCGGAGAGAGCCTCCTCCCGGTGTGTATGCGCGCGCGCAAGACCGAAAGCCAGAGCAACCGAGGCACAAAGAGAGACCCAGGCACTGGGTGAGACAGAAAGACAGCAACACACACACACACACACACACACACACACACACACACACACACCGGGGTCCAAGCGGGAATCTACCGGAGAGTCGCCCCGCCCGCAGCCCAGGCCAGTTCCGGGCGAATCGCAGGGCTTGCGAGCGATGAGACCCAGTATTCAGCGACTTGAATGAGCGGGGCGGGAGCCCGAACCAAACGGAGACCTCTCCTTGGCCCGGGAAAGATGACAGATTGCACTTTCATTGAGGGGCGGCTGCAGCTGCAGGAGGGACCTTCCCTGGGAAGCTCAGGGATGAAGACCCTGCATTCAGGACTCGGGCTGCTTTGCTCTTCGGGCACGGCGAGCTGCCCCTGTTTCGCCGGGTGGCCCCCGGGGGGCCGTGAGAAGGGACGGCCCGCTGCTGGGGTGATCCAGACACCGAATGCGTGTGCCTGAGCTCCCGCCGGGGCTTGCCTTCCTCTCGGCCAGTAGCGCTGAGAAATTTTCTGTCTGAGAAGAGGAAGGCTTTCGGAGGGGAAGGGGCTTGAGGTGGAGAGACAGGCGGGACTGGAACGTCAGCGGGTGAGATTATTTCTTTTATGGACTCAGGCAAGAAAGACTGTACACCCTTTACACAGTGAGCCTGGCTCGGGTGTGGGAGAGATCGATGCTCCTTGTCTCTGCCGTCCGTCGATAGCACATGAAGTAAGGGAATTACAAGATGAAAGACATATTAAAAGTATCAATTAAAGACAGATCATTAGCTTTCCTAATCTTTACAAATGACTTTGTAAAGTGCTGACGAAACAACCTGAATTGTAGTCAGACCCTGGGAGAAGGAGAGTTCAGAGCCAGGAAAGTGATTTTAGAACTGACTGGGAATATCTTGTAAATTATTTTTACCAGGAAGGTGCTAACTGCCTTTTGATTGTTATTTATAGGAGTATTTCAGATGCAAGAAACAACTTTACATTGGCCTAACTTTGCTTATATAGCAATAGTCATAGACTTAACCCTAACTTGAAAACATGTCATGCAAGCAAGAGATATTATAAGTACCTAATTTATGTAATGTAAAAAGGATAAAATTTTCTTCCCTTAAATCTTTGAAAAGGAAATACTGAACATATTTATGCAAAAATGTATGAACTTTAATGTTTAGGTTATAAAAGCTGCCCTTGATTTAGAAAATTCATATTCTGTCACAAAATAGGAAAGTTCAAAGAAATCTGGTGTCAATAACCTTGTTATTAATTTGGTCAGGATGTATTAGTTCAGTTTAAAGTTGCTGTAGGGAAGTCACTGCCTTGAAATATTCCTACTTTCAAATCTAAAGTTCCCTGACTATCTCTTTAAAATAGTCTCATTGAGGGGAAAGTATAAGTTATTTTATATGAGAAAAAAATTAAATGTGTTTGTAAATGTGGTATTTTTAAAAAATTACATCTCTATATCACACAAGAACAATTAATTGTGCTCTAGGTAGAATAAAACAAATATGAGTTTCCTTTATGGCATATTTTTATGGTTTAACACTTTTAATTTCTTATTCATTATAACTTTGCCAGGATGAAAGTCTTGATAAACTATATCAGTGTTTATTGAAATCAAGACCTTTTTCTCAAAACTTAAAATATTAAGGAGCCCATGTAGAGAAATAGCCTATAACTAAGAGCTGTTCTACTTTTCAATTCCTTCTAAGCATAAGTATTCTATTGACTTACACTTGAAAATACAAATAACAATCTAGATTGACTATTTTTAAATATAAAGTTAAAATTGGGAAGAGGAGAACTGAAGCTTTACTGCCTACTCAATCAGCATATGTAGTAACATAGTAATAGTTCTATCTCAACTATCTCAACTGATTGAGATATGTACTATATTCTTTGATTAGTGACTTCTCTGGAAACAAGAAATTCAACATTCTGATTTTAATTTTGCACTTCAAATACAGAAAAAATAGTAAAATGCTAAGTCTGTGTTTTCATAGTGACATTTCTAGGACACACTCAAATTCACATTGGGGTGTCTTCTTAGTCATTCCCACAAATCGTTCCACCCTTTATCAGAGCAACTCTGATCCGTGCTGAAGGATCAGTTTTCTCATGGGAAACATTCAATTGGAAGACTTTTATGAATATTTCATTTCTATAGAAACCACATTTGTCTTTCCTTGCTTAATTTAAGAAAATTATGTGCTTGTAAGTTCTTCTTTCTTTCTTTTTTTTTTTTTATTCTTTCTTTCTTTCTATTTTTCTCCTTTCCCCTTGGTAATTATTTTTCCCTGCTAAAAGAGCACCATTAAACAGGATGGCTGAAAGGACTTCTGAAAAATCTAAACACTTTTTATCTAGTCCTCACCTCCCACACTTAAATCTTATGCCTTATGTCTGTGGTATGTTGTTCTCTTTGTACGTTTTTATTTTAAAACACAGTCACAAGAAGGCCTTTGCTAGCATTAGAAAAATCTTTGTGCTGCTAAGACACTTGGAGATTCAAAAGCAACCCGCATCTTGGTCTGTCTCTTTTATTTCCAGAAGATCTAAGGGCTTATATTTCTCCATTTTCAAAAAATGAAACAAAAAAATTATTTCAGTGCCCCCTAAATTCATTCATTCATTCCTTTCTTTCTTCCTTCCTTCTTTCCTTCTTTCCTATTATGGAGCACTTGCAGTGTGTTACTTTCCAATGAAGGTAATTTTCTCTAGATGTATGTTTATGAGAAATTGCCAAAGATGTTGTCCCTAGGAAGGTCTAAAACATTCTTCTACCATGGTGGAAGGTTTAGAACCAATCTTCAGTCGTTTATCATTTACTTTAACTTATGAAAACATTCACTGACAACTCATTATATGAGATACCAGGTAACTAGTTCATTTTCTTCTAATATATACCTGTATATATACTCTCATTTTGTAACCTTGCAACACATAAATCTGCAGAGCAAAACATGGGGTTGAGAGCAGAAAAATGGGATGTGGCTATAAGAAGGCTAAAAAGATGAATGACTTCCTTTTAAGGTCTTTTCTTCCTTACCCTGATTGTACAGAGGTTGGTATTGCCTATGAGATGTGTTGACCTGTCAATGTTGCACCAGAACAAATGGTAGGGGCCAGATAACTGGTGTAAGAGTGAGAAATTAGAGATATTCTCTGCCTTTATTGGCTTAAGATTTCTCTTGGTTGGTGTTTATTGTTTACTCCTTCCTGTGGGAGTTGGTGATGACTGGATAAAAAGTGATGCCACACTTCAAATGACCATGTTGCTCACAGGAAGCTCACTGGATATATAGCCATAGATCTAAGGCCCAGAATCTTGGGCCTTTTCTTGGGCAGATGAGAACCAACATAACCAGGCTATGATTGTCCCACTTGGGGTTGTTGTGGACTAGATAGCAATGCTCTGGGACTGCTGTGAAGACTCAAACTTACAGTCCTGGTAATTGCCTGGAACTAAACTGTTCATTTTCATACTCACTTATCATAGTTTGCTCATCTCTTGTCATTGACAATTTCTATGTCTTCTCTCAGTGATTTCTTACCAGATTTATAAGCAACAACAGAAAAACAAGCACAAAGAGTATGATTTGGCAGTATGTCAACTTCCCAACCCTGCCAGGAATTTTTAGTATTCAGAAGATTGGAGGTCTTGTTGAAATTATGGATAAGCATTTAGGAGAGTAGGATTTGTGCTGGAACTTGCTTATCTTTCTAGCTTGTGCATCCCTATCTGCACCAGGAAGACTCAGAGACATTTAAATGGCTCCCTCAGGCTTGTGGGAAGGTCTCTCTCATCCTGGGCACATTTCCAGATGAAACAATTTTGGCTAATTTGAAAACATCTGCTAGAGTAACTTCCCTTTTAATTCTACTACTGGAGAAGGACTATGCGTATATGATAGGAGGATAGGCATCAACCCCCACTCTAACCTCCTGATTATAACCTTTCCCAAAGGACCCTTTCTTTTTTCAATTTCAATTTCAGTGGAAATGCAGTGGGAAGTGTATTTCTGGACTAGAAATTACCCTGCTAGATATCATTGAGATTTTTTTTTTTTTTTACAAAACACATGCTGCAGTTTCAGAGGAAAATGGCATTTTGATCTTGTCTCAGACTTTGCAAACACTGTTCTTTGATATGATTCATCATACTACTCGAGCAAAAAGACACGACACAGTTACTGCCTTCAAAGTTCTTTTCCCATACATGAACCCAGAAGGCAAAGGAACTGTTTTCATTCTTTCTTTCAAACAAGGAGGCATTTTTCCACTTAGAGCTCAGAAGAGGCAGCAGAGGAAGATGCACTTAAAGGTTTATTGTGTGAGTCCTGGCCTAGGCAATTCAGATGAGAGTTGTTGGACTCTATAGCTTCTATGCAGCTGCACAAGGTGTCTTACCCCTGCCTGCCCTGCAACACTGTTTCTCGCATTATTTCTGCTTTTCTAAGCCTCAGCTGAAAAGCTCTTCAGTTAGTAAAACCCACCAGCTGAATATAGTTTTAGTGCTTTACACTTGTTTTGTGATCCTTTTATAGTAAATGATGAGTTTTGTGATCACCCAATAGACTGCCTTCCAAACTAAACTGTATTCCATGAAATCGAGAACTAAGTAGAGCATGTTCAGCAAATATCACCAAATGCCTAGCACAGTGCCTGGCACTTAGGAAACATTGGTTGAGTGAATACATGGATAAATGAATGAATGAATAAACAAATGAGAGAGAATGGTTTGACATTTTTTTAAAGATTTTTATTTATTATTTTCAGAGAGAGAGGAAGGGAAAGAGGCAGACAGGTTGCCTTTCACCTGTCTCCAGCTATGGACCTGGCTGGAGACCTGGCTTGCAACCTGGTTATGTGTTCTGGCTGGGGAATACAACCAGAGACCTTTGGGTTCCCAGGCTGGTGCCTTATCCACTGTGCCACCAGCCAGGGCTGGTCTGACTTTTTAAGGGCCATAACTCTAAGAGTAGTGTTACGTGGCTTTGCAAGGCCTCCTGTAGTCTCAAACTCTACATTTTTTGGTCTTAAGCATACTTTGATAACATCTGGTAGCCACAGGGCTGAAATAAAAATAAAGATTAAAAAAACATAAAGACTATTGCTCCTTCCTTTTTCTCCTCTTTCTTACTCAAACATATTAATAGCTTAACCACCTTACTCCGACTTTCACCCCATATGATTGAGCATTTTTTCCTGTGCCTTCCTGAACCTATACATATTTATATTTTGGTTTTGTATTTTATTTTTGTCTACCTCTCTACATTCATGAGACCATTAGCTCATGGGACAACAGAGATAAGGTAAGATAGAGTTTGCACATGCAAGGGTACAACTGTTCATTGAAGAACAAAGGATCAAGGGATGAAAAATGAATGTAGTGGGATAGAGGGAAATGGCTAGAACTGGCTTTCTTATTTAGGGTTGATTTATATTTAGGCATTAGTTAGAACCTATGTGGGTGGCTCTCATTCACAATGAATATTGGAACCTACCATTGAAAATGTATGGAATCATAGCCTTCTAGGTATTTCTATGACTTTTTATACAATTTTCTGGTCAGGTATGTAATACATTCTATCCTATTCTGTACTTCTGAGGTACTTGAATGATATGGTGATGCTGGCTAGCTTCATGAATATGCTAACCTGACACTGGGCACTCTGTTTTATATGATGAATCCACTCTTTAGCCATAAATTATCTGTAAGGAAAGGTAAGATTCAACATGGACAGAGCCAATATTCTTACAAACTATGATGTGTAATAATTTCTCAGCTGCCTTTCTTTAATTGACAATTAAATATATATATATATATCTGCTTTTGACATGATAGTGTACATAGAAAACCCTATAGTCTCCACCAAAACACTACTTTCCCTCATAAGTGAATTAGACAAAATAGCAGAATACAAAGCCAATATTCAGAAATTGAAGGCAATTTTGTAGACCAACAAGGAAATATCAAAAACAGAAACTAGGGGAAAAGTTCAATTTATTATAGCAACAAGAAAAATAAAGTGCCTAGGAATAAACTTAACCAAGGAGTACAAAAGACCTGTACTCAGAGAACTACAGAACACTGAAGAAATAAACTAAGGAAGATGCAAGTAAGTAGAAGTATATACCATGTTCATGGGTTAGAAGAATTAACTTAATTAAAATGCCCATACCGCCCAAAGCAATCTTTAGATTCAACACAATTCCTATTAAAATACCAATGGTATATTTCATATCTAGAACAAATATTTCAAAAATGTATATGGAACCAAAAATGACCCCAAATAACTTCAGTTGAGAAAGTTTCTTGAGAAAGAAGAACAAAATAGGAGGAATCACAACACCTGATATCAAACTATACCACAAAGCCACTGTAATCAAAACAGTCTGGTATTGGCACAAGAACAGACACACAAACCAATGGCACAGAATAGAGGGTCCAGAAATAAACACAGGTTTCTATGGTCAATTAATATTTGGCAAAGGAGGCAGGAACGTAAATGGAGTAAAATTAGCCTCTTCAACAAATGGTGTTGGGAGAACTGGACAGGACATGCAAAAAATGAAACTAAGCCCTGGCTGGTTGCTCAGTGAATAGGCTCCAGCCTGTGAACCTAAAAGTCGCTGGTTCAATCCCCAGTCAGAACACATAACCAGGTTGCAAGCCAGGTCTCCAGCCAGGTCCATATCTGGAGGCAGAAATATCATACATTGATATTTCTCTCCCTATCTTCTTCCTTCCCTGTCTTTCTCTCTAAAAACAATAAATAAATTATTTTAAAAATAAAGGAATCTTGACTTACACTATATACCAGAATAAATTAAAGATGGATAAAAGACTTAAACATAAGCCATGCCACCATAAAAGTCCTAGAGGAAAATGTAGGCAGTAAAATTTCAGATATCCTGCACAGCAATACTTTCACCGATATATCTTTAGGAGCAAGGAAAATAAAGGTAAGAATAAACAGATAGGACTATATCAAACTAAAAAGTTTCTGCTCAACTAAAGAAAACATCAAAATGAAAAGGAAGCCTGCTATATGGGAAAACATATTTGCCAATGATACCTTGGACAAGGGTTTGATCCTCCAAAATATGTAAAGAACTTATAGGACTCAACACTGGGAAGACCAACAATCCAATTGAAAAATGGACAAAGGCCCTGGATGGTAGCACAGTGAATAAGGCGCCGGCCTGCGAACCCAAAGGTTGCAGGTTCGATTCCCCAGCCAGGGCACATAACCAGGTTGCAAGCCAAGTCTCCAGCCTGCTCTGTGGCTCTGAGGCAGGTGAAAGGCTACCATACGTTAATGTCTCTCTCCCACTCTGCCTCTCTCCCTTTCCCCCTTTCTAAAAATAATGAAATAAAATCTTAGGAAAAAAAAAGTATACATTAAAAAAAAATGGACAAAGGACCTGAATTGACACTTCTCCAAGGAGGACATACAAAGAACCCATATGCATATGCAGGGTGCTCAACATCACTAACCATCAGAGAGATGCAAATTAAAACCACAATGAGATACCACCTCACATCAGTCAAAATGGCCATCATTAACAAATCAATAAGAAACAAGTCCTAGTGAGGATGTAGAGGAAAGGAAGCCCCAGTGCACTGTTGATGGAAATGCAGACTGGTGCAATCACTGTGGCAAACAGTATAGAATTTCCTTAAAAAACTAAAAATGGAACTGCTTTTTTTTTAGATTTTATTTCATTATTTTTAGGAAGAGGGGAAGGGAGAGAGGCAGAGAGGGAGAGAGACATCAATGTATGGTTGCTTTTCACCTGCCTCCAGCCACAGATCTGACTGGAGGCCTGGCTTGCAACCTGGTTATGTGCCCTGGCTGGGGAATCGAACCTGCAACCTTTGGGTTCGCAGGCTGGCACTTTACCCACTGTGCTACCAGCCAGGGCTGGAACTGCTTTTTGATCCAGTAATTCCACTGCTAGGATTATACCTGAGGAACCCTGAAACACCAATTCAGAGGAACCTATGTACCCCTATGTTCATAGCAGCGCTATTTACAATAGACAAGTGCTGAAAACACCCTAAGCGCCCATCAGTAAATGAGTGGGTCAAAAAACAGTGGTACATTTACACAATGGAATACAGCAGAAAGAAAGAAGGAACTTCTGCCATTCATGAAAGCATGGATTACCTGGAGAATATTATATTAAGTGAAATAAACCAGTCAATGAAAGACACATACCATGTGATCGCACCTATAAGAGGAACCTAATGAGTAAAAACAAACTAACAAGCACAACAGAACCAAAGGCATGGAAACATGAAACAGTCTGACAGCGTAGGGTGGAGGGTAAAAGAAGGGAAGGGGACTAGTCAAAGAACATGTATGAATGACCTATGGGCAACACTGTGGGGACTGACAGTGGGACTGGAGGGGGGACTGGCTGGGAGTAGATGGGGTGGAGGAGGGCAAAGGGGTCAATTTTGGAACTGTAGTGGATAAACAGTAGAATATTTGAAAAATAAAATAAATTTTATAGAGGGTGTGCACAATAAATTGGCAAAATTTTAGTAAACAACATACCACAAAAGTGATATCTTTTGAAATAAATTTATTCTTTTTTAATTTAAAGTAAGTTTGTTTTTAAAACCCTCAAAATATCCCCTGGAGAAAAGGAACCCATGAAGTAGGCAGCAGCTCCCCCTAAAGGAATGGACAGGTGACACTTGTGGCAAGCTATCCAGAATCACTTGTAAGTGTTACTCTGAATCTCATTTGTCGTCACCAATTTCTTCAGGATCTCTGTGCTCTGGGTAATAGTCTTAACCAAACCTTTTAAGCTTCTGAAAGAAAATATAGGCTTAAAAGCTTCCATTGTAATGAGGTCTAATTTCATCATGTTAGTATAACACAAGCACAGAATGGTAGGGATCTTCCATACTTGACAGTAACTCGGAACTGCTGCAGGGAGATCATGCACACAGAGGTGGGCAGCATGGAGATTCTTTGAAACTGTGTTTTCAGGGCTCTCAGGAGAGGACGGTGAAAGCTGCTCGTAGATTCCAAAGTTTTATAGTCAGTAACATGTCAACTGGTGAGAACAGTTACTTGCATATTCTTCTTTGGACAAGAGCCAAAAACCTTTTCCAGCCATTGATACTGCTGATCTTCAGCAACGTAGCAACTGCACTGACATAGGAAAACCGAGGGATTCGATTTTAGATGATAAAACATGCAAAAAGCCTCTGTGGGGGACAGATGTGCAGTGTCCGTGGTTCTACACCATTCCGTTCCAGTTTAGCACAACCAACTTCTTCCCAGGTTACTGAATTCATAACAAATTGATGACAAAAATGCTGCTGCATTATTTCCAACCACAAGTATAAACTTGGAACAAGGATATTTTTCCAGCAGAGAAACTTCCAAAGATGTTTTCGTTTGTCTTTGAAGGAGCCGCACCTTCCTCCTCTGTGCTATCTGCCACCGGACCTCTCTGTCCTCTGGCCTCTCTGGTTTCCCCTCATCTTCTTCCTCCTTATCCTCCATCCTGGCTCCGCACTGTGCCTTTACCACCTTTCCAAAAAACATGGCCACCATGGTCTCTCTCCCACCTGCCCTGCCTAACTGAAATAAATTTATTTTTATATGTAAATACATAAACATAGTCATTATTTTTAAAATTGTTTTAAAAAGTCTCCACTTGCTGTAATAATAGACTCAATTCAATTTGGGAATCTTGAGCACACTTTCATTAACTTTTCTTTATCCATGGACATCATCATGTTTTCAATCTTAGCTTTAACAGCCTCTTTATTGCAATGAGATTGTTTATTAACTTCTCTCTCACAAATACTGCATACATAATAGTCTAAAGGATTTGCATCTGGTGAACTAGGGGGCCAGAATTCCTTTGACCAGAATTCAGGAACATTGACACTGAGAAATTCTTGCACCTTTTTGTCATTATGTGCTGGTGCACCATCTTATTGGGAGATAAAATGACATCCATTTGAGACATGCTTCATCCATGGTACAACTACTTCTCTCAAAATATCAAGGTAAACATCAGCAGCCTTGTGGGAAAAAATGAGGGTTCACGATATCTCCTTCAATGCTGATAACACCTAACACCATCACTGTAGCAGGAAATTTCATTTTCATGACAATTGGGACTTCATTAAGATTGTCACAGAGCCACCTGTTGTTTCTTCTGTGGATTCTTTGGTCCTGCTGAAAATTCTTTTCATTGGAGAAGAAAATCAGAGGGTTTTTCTTTGGGATTTTTCCATTTTGTTAGCCGTTTCCTTGCTTTTTCAAAAAGCTTTTCCTTTGTCTGCTGTGTCATAAACTGGCCTCTTCTAAGAACATACGATCTGTACCTGTTATCTTCAACAATAATCTTGTGAACTGTTACACCCATCATCTGCAGTTCTCTTGCTATGGAGTGCATTAACTTTCCTGGATCTTCATTGGTGATCTCCTGGATTCTGTGTACAATATCTGGACTTGTGTGATCCTTGCGTACCTTATGTGTTTTCCTTGTTGGTGTGGTGACATCAGGATCAGCATCATACACCTTCTTGACTTCGAAAACTGTATGTAAAGGGATGTTATTGAAGTCTGCAATTTCCTTAGCAGTTGGCCCTGCACACAATCCAGAAATTACGGTTGCTGTAGGAGCCCTGGCTGGTAGCACAGTGGATAAGGTGCTGGCCTGGGAACCCAAAGGTCGCTGGTTCGATTCCCCAGCCAGGGCACATAATCAGTTTACAAGCCAGGTCTCCAGCCAGGTCCGAAGCTGGAGGCAGGTGAAAGGCAACCATACATCGAATTTTCTCTCTCTCTCTGCCTCTTTCCCTTCCCCTCTCTCTAAAAATAATAAATAAAAATTAAAAAAAAGAAATAAGGGGATGGATGTAATACAACAATAAAATTTTTTAAAAATTAAAAAAAAAAATTATTGTTGCTCTAACATTGTATTCCTTGGACATGATGGTTGCTCTCAGAATTTAATACTTTATATCTGAAACAATGATGCTAAATAGTAACCTTAGAAACAGTTTGTCAAAATTAGAATTGAAATAAGAAGATGCAAGTTATTGCCAATATATCACCGCACCCTATCCCGAAAGTATCATGCCATTGTCAATATAATTAAAACAGTTTGCAAGGCTGATACTTTCGGGACAGACCTCTTCTATTGTGCTTTAAGAATCCTAAGGGATCTAGATGACAAGCTTAAAATTTAACGCGAAAGACAAGATTAAGGTATAATTTTAAGAAGTAATTTATAAGAATGTGTTACCAAAGTAAAACTAAGTGCCCAAATATCTGGGACCAATCAAACTTTTCTTAGGATTTTTGTAGGAGCGGAACTCAACAAAGAATGGGACATTGTGGAATTCTTAAAGAGGAATGTCTTAAGGTGGACTAGAATGGGTGAGTAAGAGTTAAAAGGGAAGAAGGATTGGCTTTTCAGATAAGGCAAAACATAGTTTTCAAAAATGTAAAGGTGCAAACCAACTTGACATCTTTCTGGTTCTAGGAGATGGTGTTTTGCTATAGCTCCTCTGGGGCATTTTAATCAGGCCTGGGGAAGAAGTTGAAAGAGAAGAAGATGTACAATGGAGAGTTTTAATGACTATGTAAGAATGTTCAGAATGGTTGGAAACATTGAAGAATTTTGAATAGATAGTAACATGAAGAAGTGGCCTCTTGAATTGATGGGAGTAGATCACATGGGACAGGGAGAAGCATTAGGAGGCCGTTGCACCAACTGAGACATGAATGATGAGAATCAGATCTAGGGAAGTGGGAATGGGAGAAAAGAAGATATAAAATATTTTGAAAAATTTTGTCCTATATCTTTGTCCCAAATCACTTTTTAATTTTTTATTGTTAGTTAAAAATGATTGTGAAATATTTCAGCAACACCAAAAAAATTAAATAATATAATAAATACATTTGTAGCAACCCAAGATTATGAAATAACTATGAATTAGATGTATATACTGTTAATATTCCCAGGGTCCTCCTTCTCTAAGCATATCTCCCTCAGTGGTATTTATGCTATACATACCAAGTCTGTCTGCACCACTTCCATGCCTTTTCTGTACTTCACTATGTGTATAACATACATGTACCTAAGCAATATAGCTTCACTTTGATTCTGCTGTTTTTAAATTTGTTTAAATAGTGACATGTTCTTCATAGTCTTTTTCACCTTACTTTAATTGATTAGATTTTTATTTTGTTCCTTCATGTGGATTTTATTTACTCATTTTTACTGCTATATGGCATTCTATTGAATAACACATCATTGTTAATGTCTCAGTCTTCTGTTGATGGGCATTCAGGGTATTTTCCAGCAAGACTGCTATGAACATTTATGTATTTACTTCTTTGGGCTAACAAAGGGGATCCTTTCCTTAGGGTATCTCCTTCAGAGTGGAGAGTGGAATTGTAAGAGGATGGGATTTATATGTTAATATTGAACAGATAATGCCAAATTACCAAAAAGGGTCATGCCTGTTTAAACTGCCACCAGCGATCTATTATAGCTCCTTTTGTACCTTATCCTTGACAACAGTTGGTATTACATTTTATTTTTTGCCAATTTTATGGATGTTAAATGATATCTCCTTGGGTTTTAATATGTTGTTCCCTGACTGATAGTAATGTTGGCCAGTTTTTCCTGTCTTGATTAATATTCATGTTTCTGTGGAATGCTTAATGATATATGCTGTCACTTTCCTTTATAAAAAGCACTCATTGATTTCTCAGAGCTATTTATATATTCTGGATACCAGAGTTTTTCTGTAATATGCATTTCAATGATCTTCCCTTATCCAATCTTATTCAATTCTGAAGTGATAAAAGAATCATCCTTTCACATCTTATAAACTATTAAAGTTTTATTTTTACCTTTAATTCTTTAAGACTCTCCTATCAATCGTTATTTTATAAAGCCTTTAATTACATTGCAAATTTGAACAAAAACACCTAACTTCTCTTGGTCTTAATTTCTTTCACATTAAGTTAGAGTTTGAGAGAGTGGTACTCTAAGAATTCTACTGCAGCAGCTCTACTTCAAGATAATCATTTTATGGCTGTAATGCACAGAAGGCTTTTAATGGAACTTCTTATCTCCAGGGTCTCCTTCTGCTGATTAAACTTGCATCTAGACGTACTTTTCTAAAGGACTATCAAAGTCATTGTGAGACTCCTCAAATTTTGTCTTTGAAACTTCAAGGGTACAAATCACACTCATTTTTAGTTACCCTGTGTCCCCCAGATCTGAGCACATACCTGTACTATGTTTGGCCTTCAAATGTGTGATTGAGACATACATATGAAGGCACAGCTCATTTTCTTTGTTGCTCAGTTCCCTTTGTAAATTAGTCCCTTACATCTAACCTTCTTTCCATCATGACCATTCCTGTTTGTCAGGGCTGTGCTATTATGGCCCTTCTTTCCTCTTTCTTCGTTTCTTTGCCCTTTGCGTGTTTAAATTCTTATCTATTTGAATTGCTAGGACAAGAGGAATCAGAAATCCCCCCTTCATTATTTTCTGTACAGTTTGAGAATTTTATCATGAGCAAGGATTTCTTTTAAAATAGTTATTGCAAAGTCATCTGTCTCTCAAGACCCAGTCAAACCTCATCTCTCACATCAAACATTTTATGACTACTCTAGCTCAGGATAAACTGTCCTCTGAATTCCACTTGCATTTTTCTGGATCATTTCCTTTATGGCTTACATTTTTAACATTTTATGTGAATGCGCCTAGATTATAGATTCCTTTAGGAGATAAATTGGCATATGTGCTTTTGTATCTCCTAAGCCTAAACACCAATATCCAGCACAGTGGTTTTCAATGTGTAGCAGCTGCTTTCTTGATGATTGGTAATTAGTTATTGGAAATGGTATAGGCTAAGTGGAGATTTGGAGTATGAGGACATTAGAAATAGTGACACTGCTGGAACTTATGAGTTTGGGATAAATAGCTAATTTGCAGTGAGAAAAATGCATTTTAGTCATGATGATTTTTGAGACAATATTGGCCATATCCCTTTAACAACCTGGGAAACAATAAATCTGAGTTCTATGAAATGATGGACTTTGAGGTGTTGATTAGGGCATTATCTTCTGGAAGGTGATCATTAGATTCATGATAGGAGCAATATGTTCCAGAAAGGAATGTATCCCTGTCCCCCAATTTTGATTCTACAATTGAGTCATTTAACTAGTTAGGTGATTGTTAGGCAAATTAATTTATTTTGAGCCTATTTTTTAATATAAAAAGGAGGATTATTAAACTTATATATCAGAGTTTTTGAAAGAATTAAAAGATACTATGTGAAGTATCTAGCTCAAAGGTGGGCAATTAATCAATGCTGTTATTAACAGTATATTTTATCTTCAAGAACTTATCTGCCAACTATGTTTTTACATCAAAGTAGAACCAGTGAAAGAATTTAAACAATTTCTTATCCAGTCATGAAATATTTTTCCTTCTAATAAAAATTTCTAAATAAATACTATTTCATTTAAATGTATTATATGATAACAGTGACAGCAGTTCACCAAATTCATAATGTTTATTTAGCACCCTGGTTTTGGGGTTCTTGAAGGGTACAACTTTCAGTATTTCCTGTAAGCTCCATGGCTGCATTTATAGGAAAAGAGGCCCACAGCTCCTGTAACCCCATCCTGAAATGGTACCATACACTGTGAGGAGACTACAAAAGAAATCAGTCATGATTTCTCACCAAAGATTTACTTGTGAAACAGTTAATGCCTCCAGACCAACATTCAAAATAAATTTAATTTTCTCTGGTCATAATGCTTATTTGTTAAGGCCAGATGAGATATGGAAAAAATGCAGAGGCTATCCAGAAAGAGACAGTTATGCTTGAACCTTGCAGAGGAACATCTCCTAACGGCCAAGGTGAGCCCAGAGTTAGTTGTACACTGGCAGGTGGAGCAGACGTGACTTCTGATTGCATCTACCCTCACTCCCTCTGGGGCTTATCTTCTGCCTTCAAGTCATGTGTCTTCACTTAGCTCACAGTTTCTTTCTTAGAAAGGGCTCAGCAGATGAAAACCAGTACTAACCAGAATGAAGACTTTATAGATTGATAGATAGGAAAATTCCATTGGTTTTTCACTAAGGGAAATATTTCTGGGTGGTTATATTTAGATTATTTGCATTTTATAGGTTTTGTATCTGTTATGGTAACACTATTTCATATCTTCTGATTTAGGTTTAAAGCCCAATAGAACCAAATGCAAAATAGCTTTTCTTCTGTCTTTATTCTGTCAGGAATTCCCTTTAGGTAGAAATGTTGGCATACATAAAATGGATTGAGATGCCCCAAGGAGAGCTAATAAACTCACATTAACTGTGATTTAAATATTGGCAATACTAATTTACAGATAAGGTGCATTCCAAAGGTGTGCTTATTAACTGAATATTTTTGGACATCAAACAGAATTATTACATAGAAATTGTCTTATCTCATGGTGGTTGGTGGTTGACTTCTAAATTTAAATTTCTAAAGTCTTTTTGACCCAACTCCTACTAACAAAATAGCACTAATCTAGAGAAAACTATATCTAAAATTTAGTACTCTATATTTATGAAAAAAAATTGTAACTTATGACCAAGAATATACCTCAGCCCTTCTGCCAAAGAATTGGGAATTCCTGGATGCTACTCAGGCAATAGCAGATGCCATCCCAGAGGTCTGGTTTCCCTTGATATAGGACCAGAAACTGGTGAGAGAGCCAAAAGATCTTACTTGCAAGCCTTAATAATTGTTAAGTATCTTCATTTATGTAACCTACTTCTTTTAGTTTTAATTTTATGAAGGAGAAAAAGTCCATGTTGCTCAATTATCCATATAATGTGCTGCATTGAGAACCAAGATGTGCAGGTTATTTATAAGATGTCAGTAAGTCAGGAGTGATAAATAGAGATGTATTCCTTTGTACTGAAGTCATTTTTGCCAGATATATTTTTGTGTGCATTTCAGAACCTGAAGATGCGCACTATTGGGTGATGGGAATTACCAATTCATCCATTTATTCATTTATGTGTGTGTTCATTAACCAACAATTTATTGAATAACCATTTATGAGATCTGTCTAGAAAAGATCCAACCATTGTTAATGTAATGAGAATGGTTGTGTAACATTGTGTGATGTAACCTAGCAGCTAAGGAGAGTGGACGGGAAAGCATATGTGTGAACAAGGATGACTTCACTGTACTATTCAGTGGGGGTGATAGATGCTGATGAGTGAATATGTGTGCTGTGTGTCCATTGCATTCAAAATGACCAAGCAAGTAGAGCAATGAATCTGCCTCAAACTGTGAGTTAAGTTGGAACATGGAAACCATTCAGATGATTCAGAAGGTCGCAGCTATGAGCAACTGGTGATTGGCAGCATAATAATGCACCCACTCATGTATCACACCTTATGGAGAGTTTTTTGCAAAACATCAAATTACTGAGGCGACTCAATCCACCTATAGCCCAGATATGACCCTGAGACTTCTGGCTTTTCACAAAACTAAAATCGCCTTTGAAATATAAGAGATTTCAGATTGACAGTGAGATTCAGGAAAATATGAGGCAGCCGATGGCTATTGGGAAAACTGTGTGACATCCCAAGGTGCCTAATGCGAAGGGGACTGAGGTGCCATTATTCTATCAAGGCTTCTTGTATCTTGTATCTTCAATAAGTCTCTCTGTTTTTCATATTACACGGCTGGATACTTGATGAAGTCCTTTTATGCCAGGTACTAGTCAAGGTGCTTTGAATTCAGTCCTGAATAACAATGACAAAAGGCAAAAGGCGTGCCCTGTGGCATTCACATTTAATTGACAGAAAAGAAACAACTGACAATAAACCTAATACATTTTTTCAGAATGTTAGAAAAGAATAACAGAGAAAACATAGAACTAGTTGACAGGGATTGTTGAAGTATTGTTCTGGCATAGAAAGAGATAATGCTTTTTTAATTTTAATTTTAATTTTTTAAAATTTAGACCTTCAAATGTTCTAGCTTTAGGATTTGAGAAATTCTAAGAGAGGTGTGGGATTATTTTCACTGCTGTGTCATTCCTTTATCTTTTCTGTTTTAACAGCAGTCTGTATATACCTCTGATAGAGTATGTACCATATTGTATTGCAGCTACTTGAGCCTTTTTAATTTGCCACTAGTTTATAGGCTGTAATATATGATGTTTCTTATAATTTATATCCCTGTAATAATAATTTTAGTAATAATAGTGATTATATATCCAATGGAATGCTTTCCATGTACTAAGCCCTAAGTAGAAAGTGATAATCATACTTTAACAGAATATATTCTCAGACCACAGAAGTACCATAGGTGGAGCTGGTAATTGAACAGAGGCCCATTATCACTAGTCTCTGGACTGCCTGGGGACCCAACCTAGTGCCTGGCATTTGGTTGGCATCCAATCAAAGGTAGAGTGAAATGGAAATGAAATAAGCTGCAGTATTGCAAAACTGATTATTCTCAGAAATGTGTCTCCCATAGCTCGCCTGGCTGGCCCAGGAGGTGGTTATTAGGCAATTCTTGCGTGACACTTATCTTTCTTTAATTCCCTCCTCCTGTTTTCATACATCTCATAGATGGAGAACAGAACAGAAACAGAATTACTTCTACTAAAACCACAACCCTTTAGTTTGAAGGTGAAGCTACTTTGTTCTATAATGCTTATTGTATTAAGGGATATCCTTAAGATTTTTGTTTTACCTTGATTTTTACTAGTGCCTGCTTCAGTGAGTTCTTTTGGGATGCAGGCATTTTGACGGCATCCGTAATCAAGAGCATAAATATGTTGTGTTTGGCTTACCTTCTGCTTTCCACTCGTCCCTGCCTACTTATCAAAGTTTTGTGTGACAGAGGTGAATCTCTGTGGAAGCTTCTGGGGGTGTGACCATCTGCTTGCTCTGATGAAAGTCAGTCACTTCTTTCCAGGAAAGGAACTGTTGGCTGCAGGAGGAATGTCAGTTCTTTGCTCCCCATTGAGCAATCTATTTGAAAAGATAAATGAGCACATCCCTCAAAGACAAAGAAATACAAACGTACATGAAGTCTGCAATAAGGACACAGTTAGGGAACACAGCAAACCTGACATACCTTTTGCAAGGTTCAGACAAGAACTTTAATGGCAAGAGGGAAAGATGTTAGATCATCCTCCTAAATATCCCTAAAATAATGTGTTTATTGCCTCAGGATTCTTTGCAATGCATCTGGAGAGAATTAAACAAACAAACCAACAAAGAAACTTCAATCTGTTTAAGTAGACATTGATAAATCAACATGTTGTATCCTTAACTCAAGAGCAAAGTGATTCAGCTGGCCTATAAAACACAAGAATGTCTCTGTATATTTTTAACTTTAATTAAAAAAAATACAAGGTAAGTTGACACTCTAACGTATCCCTTCCTTAGATAAGTACATATACATTAGTATGAGATGTTTGGCTTATGTAAATGAACAGAAGCAGAAATGAAGGTGGATATATATAAAACTGATAGAAAAGTGAGTGCCTGTTGTAGAGTCCTTGTTTTTCTAATATCACAGACAAGTCTTAAATCTTTCTACCTGTGCTTCCCTAAAGATTATTTCTAATGCTTTTGTTTTGTTCTGATTTGCTTTACATAACTGATCCAAAATAAGTTGGAATGTTTATTGACCTCAGACATAAACTTTGTGAAAGTTCTAGACTGGTCCTAGTATTAAAAAGTAATGTACTAATAGTAACAGATTAATCTATTAGAAACAGGAAATATTATGTAAAACTAATTTACATAAATGGAATATATATGAGACAAAAATTTTATTATAAATTCTATAACTGAAATTGAGTAGTTATTACACAGTTATGTATGTTTAGGTATAATACATAAGGATAACTAATATTTTATAAGCTGTTTTGTTTTATCTGTCTGAAATTTTGGCCTCTCTCTATTATCAACTCCTTTTCACAGGAATAAAAGTGGGGTAACAGAGTACTCAATAATTTAAAAATTATTGCGTATAATAACAAGGTATGTTTGAACATAAAGTTCAAATAATTTTTAGTTGAAGATGTTGTGTTTAAAGCTTTGGCCCTAAGTTTTAGTTCTATGAATTTTTGAGCTCCTGATAAGTGCTTGGAAGCTCGTCAATAGAAATGACATCATTCCTATTTATTGACTAGTAAGAAAAGAAGGAACAGGATAGGATTAAAACACTGGGGGTAAACAGGGTGATGGGGTATTACAGGGTACTCAGCTCAGCAGATGAGTGTCAGGGAGGACTTCTCAAAGATCGCATCAGTGATGTCACAGGAATGTTGGGGATGGAAAGGAAGTGTGAAGCGGTTCTTTCTTGACTCTTAAAGTCCACTTTTAAGAATCCCCTCCTCTGCGGCATGTAATAGGCATCTCTCTCAGGCTCTCGGTTTATCCAAGTGTTAGTGGACAGGGTTGACCACGTGATTTTGAGATTCCCTTAAAATATAATGTTCTATGAGCTATAATTTCAGATGAAAGTTGTGTTACATGGAAGTGTCAGTGAAATATGAAATACCCACTAGAATTGGATGTTCTTATAAACTGTATGATTGTAATGATAAGCTGGAGATCAGCAATTCAATTTTGAAATGTTGGGAAGTCTGTGAAGGAAGGTTGGGTATATTTTATGTTAAGTAGGTCAGTAGTAAGTGTAACAAAGAAAGATGCTAGAGATAAACTGCATTTCTTGGGACGGGTGATATTGGATACACTCTTAGGGTAATGAAAGTGATGAAAGTGAAAATGGAGAATGGAGGTACTGAAGTAGGGTTAGTGGATAAATGATGATGATTAAGAGGAAGCATGAGATATTTTCAGCAATTGTCTTGAGTTGAAAATCTTGGATACAAACATTTTTTTAGTCCATCAGGAGACAGAGTCAGGCTTTAAGTCATCACAATACTAATGCGAATGAATAAATAAATCTTTTAAGCACTTTCAAGGATCATTGGCTAAAATACAATAGCCAAAAATGATTTTGTAAAGAGTTCATAAAATGTAGAACCTATTAGATAATAGCATCAGTTTATTGCTTTAATATCATTTATTGATCCTTTCTTTGCCATGTTCTAATTTTAATAGTGAGACACAAAGGACCAGGTTATGGAGGCACCAGCATATAAACAAAATTTGGCACTATTTTGTAGAGATTGTACATGAAATACTGCCAGAACCTAGAGGAGGTGATATGTAACTTTTCCAAAGGAAGTTGTGTAAGCTTTTGAGTTGTTTTTCTAAAAGGGAGAGCCCATTAGTTTCATGACAAAAATTAGCCTTACAAAAAAGAAGTAAATCTTTTAAAAGCATATTTACTAGGCAATGAAGAGAATTGGTAAACAAAATCAAGAGCATACCACCATAAGCATATTACATTAGATATTATTAATTGACCAATTATTTGGTAATTCTGAAAAACACAAAAGAAGTCAAAAACATTCCTACATTGAAGTTTATTAGTCACTTGGCTAATATGGTGCAAGGAACTTGATGATTTTACCTATCTCTAAAGTTGCATTAAAAATCGTTGCCCCCCTCCCCCACCCCCTGGTGTGGCTTAGTTTGTTGGGCATCGCTGGCAAAGTGAAAGGTCACCAGTTTGCTTTTCAGTAAAAGCATGTTCTTAGATTGCGGATTTGGTCCCCAGTCAGGGCGTGCAAGGAGGCAACTTGATCAATGTTTCTCTTCCTCTCTTTCTCCCTCCCTTCCCCTCTCTCTAAAATAAGTAAATAAATAGTTTTAAAAAATGGTTGCCAGTATTTCACTGTCAGTTATCTCCATAAAATTTCAGAAATAAACAAGCCATTTGTTCTGTCACTCCTCAGTAACTTTATTGGATTTTCCTCTTGGCTGCTTTATGGTTGTTTTGGAAAAATTGCTTTTTCCTAAGTTCTGGCATCATAGATAAAGAAAACCAAATTTTTTTGGTCCATTGTTAGAGCTCTCCTTTGTTTCCTAAAGATAAAATGAAACTTCTGTGATATTTTATGAATTTTTAATGGGTACCTTTATTGGCATTAAATGGGACTTTGATTGAGCAGGAGCTGGAAGTAAAGTGCTTTAATTAAACATAACCACTATCAGATGCATGAAAAATTTAAACTGATAGGTTTAAAGAGAGAAGCCAGTTCTCCTTCAGAAAGATACCTTACTGAATCCAAAAATAAACTAATTTATCATATTTTAACCTTACATTTGTATGCCTAGCAACTCTCAACCTTGTCTAGACATTGGAATCACCCAGGGAACTTTAGAAATATATTATGTCAGGCCCCATTCTAAGTTCCATCTCTAGCAGGAGTTCAGGTATGAGTATTTACATAGCACGTCATCTGATTTTAGGGCATATCTGTGAACTTGTCAGAAATGAAGATACTTGGGCCCAATTCAGATTACTGAATCAGAAGCTCAGGTAGTGGCACCCAGAAATCACTATTTTAACTAGCTCTTCAGGTGATTGTGATGCACGCTAAAGATTCAGTCAGAACCACTGACCTTTAAATTCCTACCTCCAGCCAGGTCTCTGCCTGGAGGTCCCAGGCAATTGTGCTCGGAAATTAGCCTTTTTCATAGAGGCAAGAACATAAAAGATCACTGCTTGAAACCCTGGATCATTATTAGAGTCTTCTTCACATGGTCATGCTTGTTTTCTTTCCAGACCACTTTTCTGGGAACTTTTACCCTATCTACTACTTCCAGGGATATTTCTCTGAGCTCCTGACCTTTCCCTTGTTACCCAAATCATTTCACGTAGTTTGAGCTTCTTTGCTGACCATTCTGGCTACCTTTTTCTTGTAGGCCACCAGTTTCTAACACCTAACTCATCTAATTTATAATATCTGCCTCTATGTGTACCTGGTTTTGAGCCCCTGAGCTCTCAGCTCCTCATACATTTATAGCCTTTCCTCAACTTTCCTGATCCCACCCCTTGTGACTTGCTGATCCACTGTTTTGGATGCTACACATGTGTTGGGAGAGGGGAATAAAAGAAAGAATTTAGAAATTAGGCAGCTTTAAGATCTCTAGAATTACATTTTTGTTTAGAGTGGTTTTATTACCATGATTAAAGAGTTATGAGTTTGTAGAACATCTGGAGCAATTGCATTTAAATATACAAAAACTCTTTCTGGAGATGAATTATGGATGCAGCTAAATCATGGTGGTTGACTACTGCTACCACTTTTGTTACCGTTTTAATTTACCTACTTCCATTTCCCGTTTATTTTACCTTGTGCATTGTTTGGATTGTAGAAGTTATCTTTTCCTGACTCCTACTCTGTTTACTTTCATTTTACCTTAATACATTTTCATTATTCAGAATTTATGCCAGTAGTTTTATGTGACTGTACATCCTGTTTCATATGGATTATCTTCCTACTTGCTCAAGCCCAAAAGCTGAGGCAGTTTCTGAGGTTAGTTTTCATGTGAGTGAAAAGCAAGGTAGTAGCTCTCACCAGTAGGGTTCAGTTGGTTGGAGTGCTGCACTGTAACTGAAAGGTTGCAGGTTCAATTCCCTGTCAGGGTTGTGGGAGTGATCTGGATGCCTACAATCTCCAGTCTGGGCAGAGATCCCCAGTCTGGGTGGGTTCGGGAGGAACCAATCAGTGCTCCTTTCTTGCTTCAGTGTTTTTCTCTCTTCCTTCCTCTTTCTAAAAAGCAATTTAAAAAAAGTAAGTCTTTTAGTGAGGATGAAAAGAAAAATTAAAGGCGCTGTAACTTCCCCTTTTACTTCCTCATATATACTCACAAATTTTACTAAATAGCTACCTTTATTCTCTAACTGCCTATCTACTGTTCCCTCAAATAAACTTCTCTTTCACAGCTCAGGAACCTCCAGCCACCTGGTACGTTCTCTATCTCTTCTCTATTAGTATATGAACCTCCTTGTCTACTGATTCATGTTACTTTTTATCCCACTCCAAACTCTCCTCTGAAGTTTCCAAATTAAATCATTTGATGTTTAGTTCTCCATGACCTAAAAAAAAATTTTAACTATGTAGTGTGGTATTTAAGATCTCAGACCTGATCAAGTATGTTGTTTCAGGCTGCCTCATTTGTCATTTCCAAAGTAACATGATTCTCTCCCTATCTTCTCCCTGTTGTTTCCTTTCCTTGGGATGGCCTTACTTTATTTCTTGCATGGCAACCTTCAAGCATTATTCAGGATAGCTCAAGCTGCCTACAACTTGTGTTGGAAGATTTATGTACCTCTTTCTCTGGGTTCTAGCAGTATTTAATATGTACTTATTAAAACACATTGTAAACTTTTGCCGCCTTGCTGGTCTCTCTATGATTTGGTTGAGAAGAACTAGATTTTTACAGGACCATCAGGAGAAGCATCCATCCCTCAGAAAAGCAGAGTTGGCAACATGAGAAGATGTTGTTGAAACAAATGGGATGTGACACCCAGGGTGGGGAACTGGGTGCTGGAGGCCCACCAAGAGGAAAGACAGAAAGAGGGTAATTTGCAAACTATTTCTGTAATCTTGACAGAGTCAGAAGAAATAGGGTTAAAGGAAAAATGTTCAGAAAACAGAGAGTATAGCTTAAAAAACAAAGCAAGAGAAAGGAAACGTTATTTTATCAGTTATCTTTTGTTTCCTAACCAATCACTACAACACTTAGTGATGTAAGACAACCATTTTATTATGCTTGCAGATTCTGTGGGTCAAAAATTCAAACAGGGCTTAATATTCACATTGGAGAAACATGTAGATGGGTGTCTGATATCAAGCAGCAGAGGAAAATGCTATTGTATAGGAGCAAAGTGAGGGAAAAGCTTCAATTCATAAAGTAGAGAATAGAATGGAGAAGATTTTATTAAAGACATATATTTTGGATTGGACTTTAAAGGAGAAATTTCATAGCCAGGCTTAAAAGTTCAAGGGCTGAGTAAGTGAAAGGGCTAAGCATGGTAGATGGTAGTCATTAATTTGTAATGGTTGGAACATACAACGTGTGTCAAGATTTAGATCGTAGAGAAGCTTAGAAATATAACTAAAGAGTTTTAATTTTATTCATTATGCAGCAAAGAATCACTGATTTTTTTAAAGTAGAAGTATTACTCTAGAGCCCATCATGTTTTTTTCATGATTTATTTATTTACTTTAAAAATCTTTTATTGGTTTTGCTGTTACAATTGTACCATTTTTCCCCCCGTGCCCCCCTTCCACCCAATACCCCACATTCCCTCCAGCAGTGTCCCCCTTAGCTCATGTCCATGTGTCATGCATATAAGTTCTTTGGCTTCTCCATTTCCTTTATTTTTCTTAACACTGTCCTGTCTATTCTGTAACCACCAATGTGTACTTCTTTTTTTTTTCCGCCTTCATATCCAGACAATTCACCATTTAATTACTGCCTTTTAACTATCAGCCTCTCAAATCATATTAATACAAAGTTGTCTTCTCATTATTACAAAATGCTTGTGTTAATTCATTTGGTTAAAGGATTAGTTTGTTAAGTAATATGAATTGCAATATTACCAAACACACGCACAGATACATTTACACACAAACTTATTTTTACAAATATTTAAAGTACTTACTGGACTTTGAATAGTTAATACAAAAGCTAGATTTTAATACTAGCTTGTTCTGGAAATAACTGAAGAAGGACTATATGAGAATCAAGTAGATGTGTATGGGGGTTTTTGACCCTAAATTTTTAATAGGTAAAATGCTTTCAGGTTCCAGTAATGAGATTATGAAATAGTGAAAGTGATGAAGAGTATCCTTGTTTTACACCTTTAGTCATTTTTCAGAATAGGCACTTACTTAGTTGTGATAGGAACATTTGCTCCACAGTGGCTAGGACAGTGTCTAGTATATTCATGAGTATTAGATAAACAAATGAGTTAGGATTTTTAATTGTGCATCCCCATTACTGTATGTATCATACCATCTCATTTTAACCTCTTCCAAAACAAGGTATTCCTGGAGGAACTAAGTGGTTTTTAGAAGTCTGGCCACTGATTTCAGAAGCTATTTGAACCCTTTGTGTTAACAGTTGATTATTAGATTCAAAAAGTAGTTCCCAAGAGCAAACTTAAATTAGGTTCATACTGTGCTGGCAGAGAAATTATACTATACTGGTTCCCAGAGAGCTTTCATCCATTTCTGGTCCTATTGCAGATGAATATATTGAGGTCCAGAAAACTTAAAAGACATAGGCTGAACTATCCAACTAGTAACTCTTTGAAGCTGTGATTAGGGGTAGGCTTCTAATATACAGTCTGGTATTATTTCCATTGTATAGTGCTGCATGCCACTTTGATTTTTAATGTCAAATCTTGGTTTGAACTGTATGAGAAAAAAATATCTCCATCTGGCTATGCTAAATTCCCGGAGGGAGAAGCTACCTCCTGTGCATGCTGAAAAATTTAAATCCCAAGGTGCCAGGCCTCAGGAAAGCAGAGGAAATTAACTGTCTTATAGTTAAATAACTTAGTGTTTGAAAAGATACAAGTAGACACTTGTGCATTTGATTAACTTCTTGTGGGCTTGTTTTTAAGAATTGAATTCAGGTAGATGGACTTTGTGTAAAGTAGAAGGTCCAGAGATTTTTAGAATTATAAGAATATTCTCTAGAAAAAAACTTAATGGATTGCTATCTAAGACCTGTTTTTCTCAGGTTGGAAAAAGAAGATCCCAGAGAGATTAAGTAACATGTCTAAGGCTACAAAACTATGAATGATTATCAGAATTCTTAATCTGGGAGAAGTGAATATTGTTTTTCAGGCATAAAATGCACATCCTTAAAAGAAATTTTTGGGCTTAAGATGATGCATTTTACTCATTAAAATGTCCATACTACCCAAATCAATCTACATATTCAATGCAATCCCAATTAAAATACCAATGACAGACTTCACAGAAATAGAAAAAATACTTCAAAAATTTATATAGAGCCAAAAACGCCCACGAATAGCCACCACAATCTTGAGAAAGAAGAACAAGGTAGGAGGAATCACAATATCGGACTTCAAACAATACTACAAGGCTACTGTCATCAAAACAGCATGGTACTGACATAAGAATAGACATATAGATCAATGGAACAGAATAGGGAGCCCAGAAATTAACCTGGGACTCTATGGTCAACTAATATTTGACAAAGGGGGAAGGAACATCCAATGGAGTCAAAACAGTCTCTTCAACAAATGGTGTTGGGAGAACTGGACAGCAACATGCAAAAAGATAAAACTAGACCACCAACTTACACCATACACCAAAATAAACTCAAGATGGATAAAGGATTTAAACATAAGCAGTGCCACCATAAAGG
>PVIW01010397.1:0-44462 GCA_004026585.1 Noctilio leporinus
GGCCTGCAGTGGTCAGGAGGAAAGGGGGAGGGGGGAGGGGGGAGGCAGAGGCAAAGAAGGGGAGCAGCTTAGACAAGAACCTAGTATAAAGGAACCATGGACATGGACAACAGGTGGGATTGACTTTGGGGGGAAAGGGTGGGTGGGGAGGGGGACAGAGGGGAGAAAAAAAGGGATGGATGTAATACAACAACAATAACATTAAAAGAAAATATATATATATATACCTAATATCAGATTTTAAAAATACCCAGTAAAAAAAAAAAAAAAAGAAAAAATTATTTGAACCTTTCTAGATGATGACCACATTGAAAACTAGATCATGAATACATTTAAAAAATTTTAAATGTATTTGTTCCAGTTAGTTCCCTCTAAATTTATGAATGCCTTTTGCTAAACAAAAGTCCTGAGTGGAAAATGTACACTCCTCATAATCCCAGGGAAAGTCAGAAACTGTCCCTCTGTAACACAAAGCCAGGTGGACAGCAACTAGGTAGCAGGAAACACCTACAACAAAACCAAAGGGGTACTGAAGGCAGCTCATCATCACAACACCAGAAGGGAAGCCACAGTGTTAAGCAGAGCTGGAAGGAAGGTCATGTAGAGCCTGGGAAGCAGGAAATGGAAGCCAGTTCCGGACTCTGCCATGCCAACAGCTGATATGTCTCAATAGCTACAAACTTAGTTTTTTCCTATAGTACAGAATGGCAGACACTTTAAGCTCTATTCCCCAAACACCCAGTGATCCTTGCTTTTTATAGGAAAATCAATAGAAAAAGAACCATAGTGTATTAGCACTGTATCCCATACTGATGGGTGAGAACAGCCTTGTCAGAGTGGCCTTCATTATTCACCCACTAAAGATTTCTATGGATAAATGAGGACCAGATGAGGCTTCCAAGGCCCAGAACTGAGCACATACATCCAGAGATATGCATAAAAACCTACAATCTCCAACATCCCTTTAAAAAACAAACTTAAAACATGTTCCAAGCTTAATGTTAAAGATAACAGAGCCTACCAGTATCCGTAATTCTGTACTGCTGGGCTAGATTAGTATTATGTTGTCCTTGGGAACAAAGCTTTTCCTCCCACCTTTGATTAATCAAAGTGACTACAAAGCATGTTGTTTAGAAAAACTCACCCATACAAAGGCCATGAGCGTTAAGAGAAAAATAATTGAGCCACTGAAATGCTCCAAGTTGGCATCTGTCATTCACAACCCCTGACTGCATATCAGAGTTCATAGGAATAGGCCCACCATTCACATTTCTAAACTTTCTAAACCACTGTTTTTATCTTTATATATTTTGGACTCTGTGATAAAGTCCATTAGGAAAAGGGGTTCTGATGCTTAAAGTTGAAAACTAGTGACCTAGGGCATACTTAAGGATATAAATATCAGACAATATTTGAGACCAGGCATGTACCCTGAATTACCAGAGATTATCATAAGGCTATTATTCCAAAGAATACTAACCAACATAATCGTGACTTACTTCAAAAACTCAAAAGGGAAAAGCATTTGGGACAACTGCAACAGCATAATCAATGAAATACATTTTTAAAAAAACAACCCTGAGGTTTCCTGGACAGCCAGGCAGCTGCCAAGGTATTTAAGATAGCCCTTGGAGTCAGCAAGACAGGAACTACCTAAACCAGAGCTATGATTAAGAACAAGAAAAGGAAAAAAAAAAAAAAGAACAAGAAAAGGACCAGCGGCAAGGAGGTGCTGGCCAGTGATGGTTTCCCCAAGGAGGCAGAGATGTCTACAGGCACATCCCAGAGAGTATGGCTGATACAAATATTAGAAAAATAAAGAGTAAGAAACAGACAAGTTCTAAAACTGGCCTCCATTTTCTTAGGCCATAAAGAAATTTTATCTCAAAGAGAAGGTATAAGTCCACAGGAAGATTAACTGCCATGCCAGAGCTCTGGGGCCATGCTGTTCAAATCCTCACTGTGTGACCATAGGCAAGGCTCTTCTATCAGTGGGTCCCAGCCGCCCCAAGCACAGCACAAGCAGTTTAGACTCAGTGATTCCTAAGGGCCTCACTTCTACTATTCATAGGCTCTTTACACCACCCCAGGTTCAGAGGAAGCTAACCCAAAAGGCAAAGCTCAATCTGCTGCTGCTAATAATACTGCCTATGTGGGGGTGCTGATGTGACTTATTTTTGCTTGTCTCTAACTGCATCAAAATTTCCTTCAAGGACCAGCTTGTGCTTCTCTATACCTGTCTCCTGAAAGCTCTACCTACCTGAATCATAAAGTCATTTTCCTCCTGAACCTCACAGATGCAGCGGACCACTTCAAAATCATATCGGTCATCCCCATCGAGTTCCTCATCTGGGTTGGTGGTCACATCGATATCTTGGCCACATTCCTCATCACTCCAAAGAAAACTCTCAGAAGAGGACTCACTCAGGTTATCCTCCTCTGAGAGGAAAGGGAAAACAATAGTCACTATTTTAAATTACACTATAAAATTTTAGAAATCCTAGATTGTCGTAACAGCCTGTCATCTTGTAACAGCCTAGCAGCAAATTAAACACCATTTCCTCATTTTACTGGAGAGAAGCCCAAGGTAAAGGCTATTCAAGGTCACAATCTCATTGGTAAAGAAGCTGCAGCTCCTCATGAACTACATAGATCATCACCCCTAATGCTTCACATGTGTTCATCAACCTTACCCCATCTAGCCAGGATCAGGCTTACAGCCACGTCTGTATCTAGAGCCACCTTTAAAAACTCCAATTCCAGGAATAATTGGAACTCAAATCACAGGTCTTGGAGTCTGATGGTTATAATTACAGCTAACCCTTACTGACCACTTAATTCTGTAGACATTTGTCTTAGTAATTTCCACATACTTATTAACTCGTTTGAACTCAATCACCCTATAAGGGGAGCATCAAAGTTGAATCAGGTTACCATGAGCAAGCAGGTTAAATGCAGAGGCCACCAAATAAGAAATGGAGGCATTGGGGGCAGGTGTGCAAAGGGATGGGGGTAATGGATCTGGTTCTAGACATACTGGCTTGGAGATACCTGAGAGACATTAACTAAGACCAAGGCTGGAAAGAAGGGAAGTTCAAGGAAGGCAAAGCCTTTGTTTCACTCGATAACATTTTTTAAAAATACGTAACAGATCATACTTGCAGAGGGTCTGGGCAGTAGATTATTCAACATAAATCCAATCTTGTCTGGCTAAGTGCTATATAAACGATCAAGCCACACAAAGCCTCCTTACCAGATACTTTCACTTTTCCTTTGTGGTTTCCAGATTCTGAGCCATGGAGCTGCGGGCTCATATGGACCCCAGGTTTGTGTGAGGCTCCACACCTGGTGACAGCAAATGCCTTGGGTGGCGAAGGCTCCTGAGAGGTGTCACTGATCTCCTCACTGCAGGGGCATTCTGGAAGAACAAGATCAGACAGGAATTTGCATCCCCAGACATCATCAGGGCATCCCAGAACCAACCCCATCCAACCAACATCTCTGCTATTCCATCAGCTCAAAGGCTCAAAAGCAACGCAACTACAAAGACATGCTGTAAAAGAGATTTAGTTAATTCTTCTGGCTTCCTCTGAGAAGTTCAAAACCAAAATCTTTCTCATCATCTTCATCTTTCTTCCTTGATCTTTTCTGATGTCACATTCTTTTTCTAAGCCAGAAGAAACACTAAAAGTAAAATGTGGCATCCCTTTAGCTCCCAAGGTTGGAACACTGATTTTCTTTAAAAACTAACATCTTTTTGAGGGCTAGGAACACACTTTTTGAGAAGTGAATCCTTTCCTGAAAGGGTTCAGAAGTGTGAACAGTCCTTTACCTGCCTGTCCTCTTGCTACGATGATGCTTTCCTATGCACTCCCCTAAGGCAGGGCACGCTGGCCAGTGAAGCAGGAGGGGAGATCTTTCCTAAATGCCAATGTGTCCTTGAAACTCCCAAGAAGAGCAGGATCCTTTCCTGCCAGGGCTGAGTCCACCAGCTCCAGTCAAGGCCTGCTGGCATCTTCCTCTCTCCCACGCAGGTTCACTGGCCAGGACTGGGGAGACAGCAAATCCCTGGCCCACCCATGGTAAGGAAACCCAAGTGAACACCATAGGAAAAATTACCGGGTTTGGTTTTCTTTTTCTTTTTCTTCTTCTTCTTTGGCTTCACTCTCACAAACTCTTTGAATTTCTTCTCTTTATTCTTTTCCTTGTCTTTTGCAGCTAGAATTAAATACAAGTGTAAGTACTGGTATTCTAGTATTTTATTGTCAACTCTGCGATGCTTATTCTTAAGTCAGTAAGCATGTCCAATGTGAGGAAATAAATGGATGGTAGAACAAACAGGTTCTGCCCTCAAGGTTCTGGAGCCCCTTCTCCATCACCTTCTATAGAACAAACAATTAGAATCTCTTCTTTTTATCTTTATGCTCTTGGAACACAAAGGGAAGAGAGAAGTCCTCAAAGGCACACTCTGGCCTCTGGCTGAAGATCGTAAAGTCCAGTGGTCTGAGGTGGCAGAGCTTGCAGAGGGAGCTGCCCAGAGGGGACTAAGCTAACCCAGGTGAGGAACAGGAGCAGACAAGGTGACAACAGGCAGAGCTCATTTTGGCCTACGCCTGCACAGAAAGTCTCCTTCAGGTGGGCACCCCTATTCCTTACTCCAGGGCCCAGGGGCAGGGCATCCTTCCCTTGAGTCCTAAAAGACAGCAGAGACTAGAGAGAGGTGTATGGGCACTGCAGCTGGTTTCAAATCATGGCTTCACTACCTGCTACATGTCGAGATAGTGGTTCAAGTTTATCTCTCTCATCTGTACCTCAGTTTCTAATCTGTAAAGTGGAAACAACAGTACCTGCCTCATAGGGTTTGTTGTAAGGATTAAGTAAGACAATACAAATGAAGAATTTGAAATGGTGCTCAGTACATGGCAAGTAGTCCAATGTTAGCTGCTATTATCTTGCTTGCAATGCTCCCTGCCCAAAAAGTGGTCAACTGCTGTCAGCTCTCTCTTCAGACAGCTTGACCAATTGTTCTGTGATCCATGGAACATGTAACCTGGACAGAGTGACTTCCTGCCAGGGCTCTGCATCCGAATGCAGCTTGTCCCCTGAACAGGGCAAGGCTTTTCCAGATGGCCAGCTGTCCTCTCCTCAGGCTGCAGGCACCCATCAGGAGAAATACCAGAGCCCGTCTTGCTCCCTCCGGACACAGCCTGATCCCTATTTCTCCATCAGATTGCCACTGAGTTATGACAGAAGGGCATCCAACTGTTGCTTCCAGGAGGGATGAGGGAATAACATCACCCCACCCTATGGGAGAGCTGCTTGCACACCACAGAGCAGCTGACACAAGCAGCAACCACAGCATGTTCTGACCTGCACAAGGGAATGGCAGCTCAAGGGCAGCATAGAAACAGGTACGCTCTTGGAGAGATTTTCACTGCCTATCAGAGGAAGTGAAGCCTAACACCTTCACTTCATAATATCTACATTTTTAAAAAAACCCTTGCCCAAGGACATGTTTATTGATTTTAGAGAGACAGGAAAGGAGAAAGAAACATCAATGTAAGAGGCAGACATCAACCAGTATGCACCCGGATCAGGGACCAAACCTGCAACCTAAGTATGGGCACTGACAGGAAACTGAGCCCACAACCTTTTGATGGATGGGAAGATACTTCAACTAACTAAGCCAACCACCAAGGCTCACTGTATCTACTTTCCCAGCCTCATCTTCCATGAATCCCCTCATTATAAACATCATTCAGACATTGGCTAAAAAGGGCCTTCCAATAAGTCCCTCCCTCAAGCCTAATACTTTTCTGCCTTAGCTCATAGGACAAACTGCTATGTATTTTCCAATACTCTTTTCTTCACCTGTTCTACAGGAAACAAGTACATTTTTCTGCTTCCCCTGACAGAGGTGTAGCCAGGTACAGATGTTTGTGATATGAACAGACATTGCAATGTGTGCTACTTCTGGATTGTGCCCTTAAAGGAAAGAGGCCTGCCCTCCCTTTCCCTCCCCAGCAGCTGAAAGACAGGCAAGGCAGTAGGTGATTGTGGTCCCTGCCGGGGGAGAGCAACACCTTAACCTCAGGCCTCGGGAACACTGAGAAGGCTGCTCCTGGACCATTTCATGAGTTTCATGTGGGAACTAGTAGTCTGACCACAGGAGAAAATAAACCTGTCTTGTTTAAGCCAATTACTCTGACATAGTAACCTATATCCTAATTAAGCTCATATCGCCCTCTTCCTTAAAGGAGAAAGTGCATGTCCCTGTGCAAAGGCCAGTCACAGTACCAGAAGAGGTGCAGGCTGCGACAAAGTGCCCACTACCCTGAGGCTCACTTTGGCCTAAACTAAGGTTTATCTAGAGTGAGAACGTAAACCAAAGGTTCCCTTGATCCTAGAATATTCTTTGTGAGCCAAACCTCTACCCAGAACTGAGCCAACCTATGCATAAACAAAACCCAAATACCAAAGAAGCCTGAACTTGCCCCTGAAGAGAATTTATTAATTAGATTCTGGTACTATGAGAAATCTCATTTGGGAAAGCAAATCTAAACTGACCTTTCAAATTTGCTTAGAGGCAAACGGCTTGACTAAACATCTGAAATGAGGGTCAAAAGGCCACCTCAGGGACAGATTATCGTGACAGTTTGGTGGCCTCAATGCCTCTAAACCTTCACTCTGCTTGTTCTCCGCACAGGTGTGCCTTTCCTATTCCCCTGCCTTTTGGTTCAACCCTTACCTACCCTCATCCTTTAAGGCTGAACTCAAATGTAACCTGATCTTCGCAACATCCCACTCTGATCTACAGGCAAAATCTGCACCTGTGTTCCCACAGCACTTTGTATGTCCTTAATATAGGACCTGGCCGCTTCACTGTCTCTGTTCATGGGCTTTTCTCCCTGTATCAGGAAAGGTCCTACATCATCACTTCAGTAATGAGGAAATCAGGTCTGTGAAGAACTCAAGAGTACAAGTACACAAGTGGCCAAGATTCAGTCTCTGGACTTTCAGACCAGAGTTGCTTCTCCTGCTCAACACTGCTGGCAGGAAAATGGAGCACCACCCCTCATGGAAAAATCCAAAAACAAACAAACAAACAAAAAAGACCTCTGCAGTTTTCTGGCTCTGATGGACTAGAAGTCCCAGGAATCTCCATCTGAGAAATTCCATTAGAACCCAAGTTTCCATTAAATATAATCAGTACACTCAGCATAACGAGGATACCTTTATTACTCTGTTTTCCATTTAAGCTAACGTCAAGTTCACGCTGTCTGTGAACCAAGACACAGGCTGCCTGGTGTCAGATCTCACCTTGAAACATCTCTCTAACTGAGCTCCCCTCAAATGTCTGAAATTCTACTCCTAAAGATAAGGGTTTCTTAGAAGTCTGAGGTGAAACTTAGATATGCTGAGAGAACAGGTGAGTGATTAAGTTGGTTTTATTCTTTCAAATCCTTAGAAATTTAGTTATCAGATTAGTCAAAAATAAACAAAACTATGAGGAAACCTACAGAGGCTTTGATGGGAAAAAAGTGAGAGGAGATGCCTGGAACAGTGGCATGGGGGTGGGGTGGTTTCTGGAGCACTGGGGCCTGTGCAGTCTCCTGAAGACCCTGCTGTGTTTGCTCTCATTGACACCTCTACTGACCCCAGTTCACAGCTGATAATAACCGAGGCTCCTACTGGTTAGTGGCAGTGGCAGGACTTAACTCTTATTTAGATCAATAAGCCTATGGTTAAAAACTGTCTTTAGTACATATTGTTTTACTTCAAGTCACAGAACCTATTAACAACACTAAGTGAAAGCTCACTATACATTAGTGGGAGATCCGAGGTCAATAAAAAAAGTAGAAACTCAATCACCCAGGTTTCTTAATTAAACCAAATGGCAACAACCTATCAGCTGGTTTCACAAATATGGCCAAAGATCACCTTAGTCCGAATAGCCCAGCCCTACTGTCCTAAAACCTGTTTTTATAAATGCTGTCACATGTCTCGGGAGTTTCAGTGCCATCTAATACATATGTATTTTAATGAAGAAGCTATAAGCCAAAAACATATCATGTTACAGCTTTAGGTAAAAAAGAAGCTGGAAAGCTTGTAGAGTTTATTGAAAACTAATTTTCCTGCAATTCCCTAGGAAAATGTGATCTGTCAATTTTTATAAGTTTCAGAAGAACTCTCCAAAAAGGTCCTCTGTAATAAACACGAACATGAGGTTTTATGGTAACCCTTACTACTATCACTATTGTAGTTTCTATGCAAAATAAACAATGCTAAAGGGAAACATTTTCCGTTGCAATTATGATGATATCAGGCTCAAATTTGGACCCAACAGGAAAATCGTGTATCACTTTGTTTTGTTTTCTTTTTGTTTATTTGAGAGAGAGAGAAGTGGAGGGGTGGTGGCGAGAAAGAGAGACACAGATTTCACTGTTCCACTTATTTAGGCATTCACTGGTTGCTTCTTGTGTATGCCCCGACCAGAAATCAGCCTGCAACGTTGACCTATCTGGACTATGCTCTAACCAAATGAGCTACCCATCCAGGGTCACATAGCACCTTTTAGTTGTTTAGTTTTTTTGTTCTTTTGTCCAATAGGCAGAATTGGGAATGGGATGCTGTTCTAGCACAAGTTCTCCTGCTGGCTCTGGATGGAGTTCCCTTTCCTAGACTGTCCCCACTTCATATTGGGAGTTCCTGGGCCAGTAGAGGCTGATGGTCTCAAGGTAACTTGAACAGCGAGAGATTCAGGTAAGAAAGAGTTAGGTATTTCTGCTTCCTTCAGGAGGGCTGCAGCTCCATAATGTAACCCCTGAGGATCACTTGTCATTTTCAGTCTTTTGGGATTCAACTGGACCAGACCAACACCTGCTTTCTGTGTCAGAAATGCAAGCACTGTGCCCTAAACAGCAGAGCCCTCTATGATACAGCTACAACCCAGAATGAAAATACTTACTTGGGGAACTGGCAGAGACTCGCTTCCTGGTCATGCTCTCCTGGATGGCCTTGTCTGAAGCAGAAGAGCCCCGCGTTTGGACATGCCTCTTTCCTGTGCTCTCCTCTGGCTCTGGAGACTTCTCCATTCCATGGAAATACTTCATGTGATAGTGCAACAGTTTGGCTTTGCGGAAAAATTTTAAGCAATCGACAACCTTGCACCTAAATTTGTGGTCAAAGTCGACAGCTGGTGCTTTAGATGTCACCAAATCATCTGTTTTCTTAAAAGCATTTGTTACTGAAAAAAAAAAAACACAAACACACATACAAAGATCCCTTGTGCTTATTCTAGTTATTATGATACACACATTAACACATGGCAATAGAAAGTGAAAGAGTAGCCCTGGCTAGTGTGGCTCAGTGGACTGAGCGCTGGCCTGCAAACCAAAGGGTTGCTGGTTCGATTCTCAGTCAGGGCATATGCCTGGGTTGCAGGACAGGTTCCCAGTTGAGGGCATGCAAGAGGCAAGCACATATTGATGTTTCTCTCACTTCCTTAAACTCTAAATATACATAAATAAAATACTAAAAAAAAGAAAGGAAGAAAGTGAAAGAGTAGCATGCTTACACAGCTGAACACATCACTCAGCCTGCCATTACCTCCCAAAGATTACTGTTCGGAGAGAAGAAATACAACTTTAGGGTAAATAACAGAGACTCAGCTGTGATTCACCTTTTGAAAGAAGAACTCAACATGTTTTTGTTTTCATGAAGCTGTCTTAGAAGGTCTCAGGTTTTCAGACTTTGGGGAAAGAACAAGAGAAGATCCTGAAAACAAAAATTAGGATCCTAACCTTACGACTGTGACTAGATTCAGACTCACCACCACTCCAGTAGGTCTCTGTGTGGACAGACTAGAGATCATTCCTGTGGGATCTCTTTACACACCTTAGGGATCATACAATATTTTTTGCACAAGAAAAGTGGAACTGTTACAAAGGCTTTAGTATTGAGCCGTTTTGAGATTTCACTACCATGAACTTTGTTTCATCAAAAGAACTCAAAGACTATAAAAAATAACCAATGAACTGAAAGACACTGGAAGAAATGAGGAAAACTTAGAGAGCTCAATGATCAAATTCAAGACAGTCTGAACCCCCCTCAAACCAAACAGAAGGCAATGGTTTCATTTACAAAGGTTAAAAGTAAAGCTGTCACAAGGCACCCACATGTGTTAGAAAGTCAGTTTACTGAAGACTCCCTTCACAGTGCTCTCACTCAAATGAGAGCAATCATCTTCAACTCAACTCACTCCTCTACAGAACAGGTCGCCCAAAAATGTATTTTCTTGAGTGAATCAAATTATTCCTAAATGCAATGGTGTAAGTTCCATTAGAAGTAGCATAGTGGATAAGGCACCAGCCTGAACCCAAAGGGCGCTGGTTCGAATCCCTAGCCAGGGCACATAACCAAGTTACAAGCCAGGTCTCCAGCCAGGTCCATGGCTGGAGGCAGGTGAAAAGCAACCACACATTGCTGTTTCTCTCCCTCTTTGCCTCTCTTCCTTCCTCTCTCTCTGGAAATAATAAAAATAAAATCTTAAAAAAAAAAGTAGTAGATAGTGTGCTGAAACTTCGGTAAATATTATAATTACTTTTTGAAGTACATTTCATAATCAAAATAAATTTTAAAATTCTAGTAAGGTGCCGGCCTGCGAACCCAAAGGTCACAGGTTCGATTCCCCAGCCAGGGCACATAACCAGTTGCAAACCAGGTCTCCAGGCAGGTCTGTGGCTGGAGGCAGGTGAAATGCAACCATACATTGACATCTCTCTCCCTCTCTGCCTCTCTCCCTTCCCCTCTTTCTAAAAATATAATGAAATAAAATCTTTAAAAAATAATTAAATAAAATTCTAAAACTCAGTCTACATCATACTCTATTGTCGCACTAGGGTATGACTCAAAAACTGGCAGGCTTGATGATCTGATAGATATTGTTATATATGCAATTTAAACAAATAAAATATTATACACGTGCATACACACATCCCAAAGCAGAACTTCTAAAAATCACTTTCCATCCCTGACAAGAGATATGAGAAACTCTAGTCAGAGATGGTTAAGAGAAGAAAAAGTAACAAAGTAGAATGGAATACATACTTCTCAGATTAACAGTATAGGACAAGTATGTCAGTAAAGAAACTAAAAACTCAAAACTTCTAATACATTCTAAAATTCTTAAAAGCAAGTAATGAGTACCTTCTCTTGAATTTCCTCCTCCTGGGCCTATTAGGGTAAGCCATATAAATTTGCCATTTGTGATGGATTAAAAAGGTTAAATAATGGCCATTTCATATGGCTCATCTTAATAATTCCTTTTCCATGACTGTATTTCAAAAATCACTCCAGACAACTCAACTTACCACTGTACCACTGTGTAAATAAGGTAAGGTCTGAGATCAGAGAGCATTATCAACTGCTACAACCTGAGGACTACAGCAGTCAAGTTCAAGTAAGCTCAATCATCCTTTGACTTGTATTTGATGCCCATACCTGTGATAAATTTATTTATAATGCAGAAGAATGCTAAAATACAAACATCTTTCATTTTTTTAATTAAGAATTCAAAATGATCTTTGGTGAGATCATATTAAAAAAATTAAATATACAAAAATAAACTCAAGATGATTTAGACTTAAACTGAAACTACAAAACTCCTCAAAGAAAACAAAGGCGGTAAACTACTTGAAATCGGTCTGAGTAAATACGTTTTTGGCTATGTCCCCTCAAGCAAGGAAAACAAAAGTAAAAATAAACAAATGGGACTTCATTAAACTAAAAAGCCTCTCCACAGCAAAGGAAACATCAACAAAACAACAGGACAACCTAATGAATATAAGAATATATTTGCAAATGATATATCCAATAAGGGATTGATATCAAAATATACAAGGAACTCATACAACTCAGTAACAAAACAAAATAAAAATCCAATCCAAAAATGGGCCAAGGACCATGAAGAGACATTTACCCACACAGATGGCCAACAGACATATGATAAGATGCTTAACAACACTAATCATTAGGGAAATGCAAATCAGAGCCATAATGAGATACCACCTTTATATCAGTCAGCGGATATGGAGAAAAGGAAACCCTTTTGTACTGTTGGTGGAACTAAACTGGTGAGACCACTATAAAAAAACATTATGGAGCAGCCCTTGCTGGTGGCTCAGTGGATAAGGTGCCAGCCTGCAAACCCAAAGGTCCTGGTTCAATTCCCAGCCAGGGCAACATAACCAGGTTGCAAGCCAGGTCTCCAACCAGGTCTGTAGCTGGAGGCAGTTGAAAGGCAACCATACATTGATGTCTCTCTCCCTCTTTGCCTCTCTCCCTACCCCCTCTCTCTGGAAATAATAAATAAAATCTTTAAAAAAAACAAAACAATATGGGGATTCCTCAAAAAATTTTAAAAAGACCTACCATACAACCCAGCAATCCCACTTCTGGATATTTATCCAAAGGAAATGAAAGCACTAATTCTATAAAATATATGCACTATTGTTTTCACTGCAGCCTTAATTATAATAGCTATGATATGGAAGCAACCTCGGTATACATCAATATAATGGATGGATAATGTACATGTGATAGACACACACAAACACACACATAATGAAATATTACAAAGCAATAAAGAACAAAATCTTGTTATTTGTGACATGACATGCTAAGTGAAATAATTCAGTGAAAGATAAATACTGTAGTGTCGCTTAATATGAATCTAAAAGACAAAAAAAAAAAAGAAAGAAAGAAAGAAACAAATCAAAAACAGACTCATAGAAACAGAGAGCAGAGGAATGGTGCCAGAAGGGAGAGAGATAGGATTGGGTAAAAATGGTAAAGAGGAATATAGTCTATAATATTGTGATGGGTTTGCACAGTGACAGACGATTATTAGAATTAGTAAAGTGATCACTCTGTAAAGCATAACAATGTCAAGTCACTATATTCACCACCTGAAACATAATATTGTATAGCAATTACATATAAGTAAAATAACTTTTAAATAGAAACTAAGAAGTCTACTTTTTTTTTTTAAGATTTTATTTATTATTTTCAGAGAGCGGGGAAGGGAGAGAGGCAGAGAGGGAGAGATATCTATGTACCGTTGCCTTTCACCTGCCTCCAGCTAAGGACCTGGCTGGAGACCTGGCTTGCAACCTGGTAACGTGCCCTGGCTGGGGAATTGAACCTGCAACCTTTAGGTTCGCATACATATTTTTTTAAAGTTAAAAATGGGAACTTTGAACCAATTTTATCAAGAATTACTATCCTATTTGAAAACTTGGTATTCTTGTACACCTGTCATTTGCATAACTCTTAAGATAGGACAGTAAACATATGTGCATTGCAGCTGGACAACTTGGTTCAAATCCTGGGTCCTCCTGCCTCAGTTTCCTCATGTGCAACGGGGAGATAACAGTAACTTCTTCATTGAATTGTGAGAATTAAGTAAGCTATATGCAAAGAATCTAGAAAAGTATCTGGCATTTCAGCGTCTTATTACTACACAGTATAATTTTTTTGGGTTACAAACAAATGGGACTTATGAATAGCCTTTCAGGAATTAACCTGCTCATAAGCAGAAGAGCAGATGTCATGACCACTCCCAGTCTCACTGCATGCTCATGCCAAGGGCAATATGCTATAATAGAAAGGGGAATTTTAAATCCCAGCTCTACCCTACATTAGTTATATAAATAAGCTGTGCACATTTCAAAAATATTCTGATTACTCAGTTATCTACAAAAAGGACTAACACCTATTTCAAAGAGCTGGAGAGAGGGCTATACTAACATGTACCTGGCATAAAGCAGGCCGTTTCAAATATAAAATACATCTTAGTAAATAGGCTTGTCATTTATGGAACATAGCCAGAAACAACTATTATGATCATCAACCAAGTAAACCTCTCTTTGACCAGCCCTCATAAGCTCAGGGTAGGAAACACATTGCTATGTTAGCACTCAGTTTTGTCTACATCCATCTAAAAGTGTGAAATCCAAACCCAACCACAAGATTTCTAGTATAGCTATTCAGTGGGATTATTATCCCCACCTTTTATTAAAAAAGATTTTTTAAATTATTTTTAGAGAGACGGGAAGGGAGAGAGGCAGAGAGGGAGAGAGACATCAATGTATGGTTGCCTTTCACCTGCCTCCAGCTATGGACCTGGCTGGAGACCTGACTTGCAGCCTGGTTATGACCCCTGGCAGGGAATCAAATCAGCAACTTTTGGGTTTGAGGGCCGGCACCTTATCCACTGTGCCACCAGCCAGGGACTATTATCCCCAATTTTTAAGACACTTTACTGTTACAAATGTAGCCAAAGATTTTTTTTTTAAATAACCACATTATGCAAGGTCATCAAAACCCTGAACTTTGTGTTGTCTTTTAAAACTTGAATTAAAGGCGCTGGCTGATGGCATAGTGGATAAGGTGCCGGCCCTCCAACCCAAAGGTCACTAGTTTGAGTCCCAGCTGGGGGACACATAAACAGGTTGCAAGCTAGGTCTCCAGCCAGGTGCATAGCTGGAGGCAGGTGAAAGGCAATCATACAATGTCTCTCTCCCTCTCTGCCTCTCTCCCTTCCCTTCTCTCTAAAAATAATAAAATCTTTTTTTAAAAATCTTAAAAAATGCATTAAAGTGCACTTCCTTTTTCCACTGATAGTTTTGTTAATCTATATACCAGTAGCTACATTTAACCCTAAAATACTCCATCTGATTATTTTATTCCAATAATTTTATAACTTAATTCTGTAATACTATATATTCTTAGGTCTTTTTCCAAGTTGTTGCTAAAGACCCAGCAGTAAAGAGCTGAGGACCACCTATAGAAGAGCCTTTAGACTGACACCAATCAAGTAATCTACACTCTGGTAGAGATGCCTGAGCCAATTCAGTTTCATCAACACAGATCACTAACATGCCCATACATCTATTTCCTCCTTGTCCACAGATTTACAGAGAAATGCATTCAAACTATCTGTTGAAATAAAAGATATATCAGACATGATAGTACTATAGACACCCCCAATATTCGTATGTTGAAACATAACCCCTAATATGGTACTTGAAGAAGGGGCATTTGAGAGGTTATTACAATATAATGGGGCCAGTGCCTGTATAAAAGAGACCCCAGAGAGCTCTCCTGCACCTTCTGCCAGGTGAGGTTACAGTGAGAACTACAAAGTAGGGCCCCAACCAGACATTGAGTCCGTTGGAGCTATGTCAAACTTTCCAGCCTCCAGGACTATGAGAAAGAGTCCTGTTGTTTATAAGCCACCCAGTCTATGGTGTCTGTCACAGCAGCCTGAACTTAGTACGCCTTTCAAAAGGAAGTAACTTTTAGTTTAGCAGGACAAAAATTCCTCCCTCCAAAAGTAAAACCTTTGCTTAACAGAAGGCTGGAGCAACCGAACCTCCAAAGGAGAGCGAGCCTGGCCTCCGAGAGGCAGTACTAGATCACAGAGGTTCAGGTGGACAGAGAAATTCCCTGGAGAGAAAACTCAGACCTAGCCAAGAGCCTCCTTCAAGATAAACATTGATAAAACAAAAAATGAGTTGCTGGTATTTGTCTGAAGGAATAAACATTAAAAAAGAAAGAGTTGAAGATTATGAATCATGGAAGTCCAGGAAGAGTCCCCTGTAAACTCAATTCACTCAAGTGTAACTCATTGATATGCATGCCCTTCTGATTATAAGCCTGTTAGTAATTCACCCTGCACTACTAGCGAAAAAAGCAACACAAGCATCAGGATGAGACAAGATGCAAATAGGCTATAAATCAGTTATGGAGAATAGCCTGTGAGAAAATCTGACAGCACAATTAGCTATAATCTCAAACCTACAAACTGAAAAGTGACAAAAATATTATAGTAATAGTGTTTATGCTCACTTTTTTTTTTTTTTAAAGATTTTATTTCATTATTTTTAGAAAGAGGGGAAGGGAGAAAGGCAGAGAGGGAGAGAGACATCAATGTATGGTTGCTTTTCACCTGCCTCCAGCCACAGACCTGACTGGAGATCTGGTTTGCAACCTTGTGATGTGCCCTGGCTGGGGAATCGAACCTGCGACCTTTGGGTTCGCAGGCCAGCACCTTGTCCACTGTGCTACCAGCCAGGGCTATGCTTACTTTTTAATGATGATAATTACATGTTAAAAGGGAACAACAGCAAAATAAAAAGATAAAGAAATACCCTAATACTTAAGTTATCTGTTCCTTTTTCATGAAGGTCTTACAAACTGCACTAATTTAGAACTCAAAAAACTTTTAGAGGTATAGAAAAACTTCCAGACTTTACAATTTTATCCTACAACAGCCACAACAAGCTCTCTGCATGCACAAGGAAAGCTGCCAGTTCAGCTAGGGTAGTCCACGTGGTTCCCTGTTTGGCACGTTTCTCCCATATGCAAACCAAGCCCTGCTCATCCTTCAAAACCACCTCCTTGAACAATACTTCCTCCTTGGTTTCTCAACAGAAAAGATTGTATTCTGCCTTCTTGAATCCCCGTATTGCATGGAAAATAAATCATGCACCTGTCCTTTTCTATTACAGTCGGTTTGGTTCCCTCCCTATTTTAAAATGTGAAATAGGGAGTGTGTTCCTTTTTCTTCTCTTACAGTGCTCATTGTACTACATCGAACAAGAGAATTAGCCTAAGACTGTTTTCTCGTAATTAAATGAGAATAAAATGGGAATAAAAATAGGTATTTCACAAGGTTCCTATGTGTCTCCATGACACAATAGAAGAGAAAACCCTTATCACCTATACCGGGTTACTAGAACATTAGTTGTCATGGTCCATGTCACTGGTATCACAGTGACTTGCTTAAAACCACCAAGATTATGCATAGTCCCAGCCAGGGGTTCAAGTGTGGGTGTCATGACCTGCAAATGTTAACATCTAATTAATCCAACACTGATGTATCAATGATGATTAATAAAAGCACAACAGGAATGAATGGTAAAGTGATACAACCACAGCAAGTGCTTTACATAGTTTTTTCACATTAATATTAAAAACCCATAACTATGCTCAAGAAAACATACAAAAGTATTATAAGCAAAACACAAAATCATGTATAAGATTAATATATAAAATACAATAGTACGTATTTCATTTTAGAATTGTAAGAAAGTAAACAATGACAACTTTTTGATTATGGGTTTTCAAATAAACAGAATCTGTTCTCTTTACTTTTCCATATTTTCTAGTATGTTTAATAACTGCCATATTACTTTCACCATAGAAAAAGCAACAAAATCCTTTCATATTTTCACAATACAACGCCAGAAAGGTGTGCCTGTGACAAAAGAAACATGGTATTGAAAGCATGGGCAAGAACCTAGGAGAGCTGCTAGTGGCCAAAGAGCCTGCTGGCCACTGTCTACACAAATCCCAAGCCTCACACACAAACACGTGTCTCCCAAGGGGAGGGCGGTTCATTTGGAACATGTGTCACTGGTGGTATCAATTAAGTGACATCATCCACCCTTGGAATACTTGAAATTGGAATACCAACACAATGGTCCTTGTCAACATGGGAGCAGTTACTAGGACCCAGGGCAGAAAATATGTACATTAAATCCTCGTGGAGCCCTGGCTGGTTGCTCAGTGGATAAGGCACCAGCCTGCGAACCCACAGGTTGCTGGTTCAATTCCCAACCAGAGCACATAACCAGGTTGCAAGCCAAGTCCCTAGCCAGCTCTGTAGCTGGAGGCAGGTGAAAGGCAACCATACATTGATGTCTCTCTCCCTCTCTGTGTCTCTCCTTTTCCTTTACAAAAAAAAAAAAAAAACCCACAAAATCTTTAGAGCCCTGGCTGATGGCACAGTGGATAAGGCTCTGGCTTACAAATCCAAAGATCGCTGGTTTGATTCCCTAGTCAGGGCACATAACCAGGTTGCAAGCCAGGTCTCCAGCCAGGTCCGTAGCTGGAGGCAGGTGAAAGGCATCCATACATTGATGTCTCTGCCCCCCCTCTGCCTCTCTTCCTTCCCCTCTCTCTATAAGTAATAAATAAAATCTTAAAAAAAAAAAAAAAAAAAATCCTCGTGGAAGCCTGGTTCAAAAGCTAGGGGATATGCCCTGGCTGGTAGTACAGTGGATAAGGCGCCAGCCTGTGAACCCAAAGGTCGCTGGTTCGATTCCCAGCCAGGGTACATAACTAGGTTGCAAGCCAGGTCTCCAGCCAGGTCCGTGGCTGGAGGCAAGTGAAAGGCAACCATACATTGATGTCTCTCTCCCTTCTCCTCTCTCTGGAAATAATAAATAAAATCTAAAAAAAAAAATGAGACAGAGAGAGAGAGAGAGAGAGAGAGAGATGGGGAAAAAAAAAAAAAAGCTAGGGGATACTCAAATCAGCCTTGGGATGGAAACCAATTTATTCTTGCTTTATAAATCAGTATGGAAATCACTGTTTGCAAATAGTTACTAGTATCCATTTAAATGCTCTGTGCTCTTCCTCATGTTTAAAAGATTTTTGTCTAGAGAAATCAAGGCAAAGCATAGAGCTCTCTCCTGGCTACCAGGCTCAAAACCCCAGTCACCCTTTGCTCTTGCCTCTCCCAAGTTATTACTGTACAGGAAAAAACAATCCACAAAACTTGAATTTCCTTTTAAGAATGGTAACTCTAAGGAATGTTTTGTTTTGTTTTGGGGAAGTGGCGGGGGGGGGGGGGATAGCCTATAAAATGTCTCCTAATAATACCTGCCTTCTGGTAGTCACAAACTATGTATAAATCCCCTCACCTTGTGGGAAGGACTTGCTTCTCTAATAGAACATGGCAACAGTGACTTTCAAGATTATAACATCCATCTTACTAGGAGGCACACTTCCTTTCTGGCTAGATGAAACAAGTTGTTATGTTGTGAGCTATTCTATGGAGAGGCCCATGTGCTAAGGAACTGAGAGTGCCAGCAAAAAACTGTGGCCCTCTGACTTCAGACTGCAAGGAACTGAATGCTGCCAACAACCATGTAAGCCTGGAAGCAGATCCTTCCCCAGTAGTTTTCAGATGAGAACACAGCCCTGGCCAACCCTTGATTGTAGCCTTGCAGGAGACCCAGTTAAAACTGTGACTGTCTCACAAACTGTGAGAAAACAAATGTATCTTTTAAGCTATTAGGTTTGCAGTCTTGTTACACAGCAATAGATAATATAGGATAGGATCAAAAACCCTATCCTTTTCAGCCCTGGCTGGTGGCACAGTGGATAAGGCGCCAGCCTGTGAACCCAAACATCGCTGGTTCAATTCCCAGCCAGGGCAACATAACTAGGTTGCAAGCCAGGTCTCTGCCAGGTCCATAGCTGGAGGCAGGTGAAAGGCAGCCATACATTGATGTTTCTCTCCTTCTCTTCCTATCTCCCTTCCCCCTCTCTCTCTGAAAAATAATAAATAAAAAATTTTAAAAACCCAAAACCCTCTCATTTTCTAGTAACACTTCATACTTCACCTTTTACAATAAATCATGCATTATTTTTATACTAAAAAAGGTTTTTAAACTGTGTATCTTAAAACTGGGACTAGAAATATATGTCCTATTTAACCCCCCTCTTTTTTATATCCATTGCTAGTACCTCAAAACCTCACAGATGACTATAATGGTGATATTAAGTCTGACTGGCAATATTCAGTCTAGTCTTCAAAGTAACATCCTACTTTAGAAACCCACATCCCATTAATCCAAAACGAGGACTCAACATCTGCCCCAGCCTTTTGCTGGCCCCAGCAACTGCTCCATGCTAATACTTGTGCCCATGCTGTGCTCCTTCCTTTCCATTCTCTCCTGACTCAGCCAAGTCTTCACTTCCATCCAGACCCAGCTCACTCCATGTACAGAATGGCAGCCAGATGGCTCTGGCAACCAGGGACCACATGCCATCAACTCCTGGCACACGTAACCATCTGCTACACCCCACCTTTAGCACTTTGGATCTGCTCTTAGATCCTGTTATTTGTCACTTCTCCAGCCAGAGGCTAAGTGCCATTTCTCACTGTCTTGTGCTCCCTCAGCACCAACCCCTAATACAGCTGGTATTCTGGTCAGCAATGATACCACATGAACCCAATAGTTAAAATACTTCTTTTGCCCTGGCTGGTGGCACAGTGGATAAGGAGCTGGCCTGCAAACCCAAAGGTCACTGGTTCGATTCTCAGCCAGGGCACATAACCAGGTTGCAAGCTAGGTCTCCAGCCAGGTCTGTAGTTGGAGGCAGGTAAAAGGCAACCCTCCCTGACTCTCTCCTTGACCCTCTCTCTGGAAATAATAAATAAAATCTTAAAAAAAAATAATTCTGACATGGACAACAGGTAGGATTGACTTTGGGGGGAATGGGTGGGTGGGGAGGGGGACTGAGGGGAGCAAAAAGGGGATGGATGTAATACAACAACAATACAATTTTTAAAAAATACCTTATTAATTAAAAAAAATAAAAAATAAAAAAATAACTCTTTGACATGTACTTCGAAAACTGAAATAAAATATATTTTAGTCTGTGAAGGAATAACTTTCTCAGCTTTGAAATAACAAAATCAATAAAAGAAAAACATGAATAGATTGAAATATTCACAGCAAGTCCAGTCAAATGCTTAGAAGAAAATCAAAATATCCAGAGAAACCGTTTCAAAAAATTATAGGAAGTCTAAATTATGTAATTCTAATCAGCCACTTTAAAGAATAAAGTAGCTCTTTATTTACTGATATGGATAATCTCGAGACATATTATTAAGTGAAAACAGGAAATTGCCCATTACATACTGTACAATTCCATTTATGGTGTGTGTGGGGGGGGGGGTGCATTATAAAAATGCACAGAAAGAAAACCAAAAGGATAGAAGTCAAACTGCTTATAACAGTTACCTCAGGAGAGAGGCTTGGGTTAGGAAGGCAGATGGTAGAGAGAAACTTCCACATTTTCTCTGCATACCCTAGGAACAATGAGCACACTTAGCACCCAAATTTTTGTTTCTAATATCTCCATTTAAAATAAATAGAACTTCTTGGAAAAATAGTTGAATCCAGGGTTGGGTAAATACAAGACACCTTGTTATGTCAGAAAGTAAAGTGCGCAAAGACACAGTAACAAGTTCAAAGGGCTACCACTGGCCAGATTATAACCTATAGAACAAAGTAAGAATCCAGGAGTTCATGTGGATATAAGTAAATATAATAAATAAAAAAGAAGGGGAAGCTCATCCTTAGAATAGATTATAATAAATGTAGAGGAATGGTGAGAGTTAGAAATCACTTTAAGGCAACCACCATACTGAAAGTTGTTTCAGGCAAGAAATATCAATAAATGCTAAAACAGTAGGTAAACATTTAAGCAAAAAAAAAGAAGGTATTTACATAATCTTAAACTATCCTCCCACAAGAAATTTTTTAATTATAAAGGGAAAATAACAGCTTTACAGTACAAAAACCTGCAAGTTACTATCTTAACCAAGTGATCGAAGTTAACATCACTAATAAATGGAACAGGTATCATGTGCTTCCTGATAAAACACTTGAAAAAGACATATGTTATATGATAGTTCTGCTAAAAGTGAATAACCTAAAGATAGTCATGAAGATATACCAGAAAACCCCAAATTAAGGAACATCATATTTCTCAGAAATATCAAAGCCATGAAAGACAAAGAAAGACTGAGCAATTGTTTCAGATAAAAGAAAACTTTAAAAAATGACAATTAAATCCAATGTGTCATCCAGGATTAGCTCCTGACCAGGAAAAAAAAAAATCTTTTTTTTTTCCTATTTTTGCAACAACTGATAAAGATCCTGATTTTGATCATTATTATGGTAATGTTAAGAGAACATCCTTGTTTTTAGGAAATAGGTACTGGGGTATTCAAGGGTAAAGGTCTGCAACTTGCCTGCAAACAATTCAGAAAAAGTACTTATAAAAACAGAATAGGAGCACGTGACAGCTTGCTTCTCTGGTGGTATATGTCATCAGTTTGACTCAAACTCTTGTAAAAATTAAAAGTAATAATAATAATAACAGTAATAATGCAAACATGGTAGACTGATAACAAGTGGGAATTCTGGTTGATGATATGCACACATATCTCATTTTACTGAGCTTCGCTTTATTGCACTTTGCAAATGTGTTTTTTACAATCTGAAAGCAAGACCCTCCACAAGCAAAATTATTATGACTCACTTTATTGCTATACTTGTTTTATTACAGTGGCCTGTAACCAAACCTCAACATCTCCAAGGTATGCCTATACAGGAATTCTTTGTACTATGCTTGCAACTTCCCATCTGAAATTATTCCAAAATAAAAATTTCTTCAAAATATACTCAGAGAAAAATATTTTGAAGCCAAAGAATATGTAAACAGGAGAAAAGCAACCTTGCCAAGCCTATTCTCTGGAGCGCAATCTCCGCAATCAGCCCTGACAAAAATCACTGAGCATTTGTTCCACAAGATGGCAGAGCTGCCCCAAACGCCAGAGCTTCTGCTGGAGCAGCTAATCCTCTTCTGCTCTGGACTAGACTTGTCAGGACAACAAGACTCACTGCTGTCCTCAGCTCCTCCTGGTGATGCCCAGTAGCCCCCTTCACACCAACTTCTCACACTGTAATTCCAGACCAGGTTAAATTCTAAGACTGGCACCAGCTCAGGACAGCAATCACTAAACAATGACGGACACAGCACCATCCTGGCCTCAAGGGGCCTTGGTAGATGTTTCTGATGATGATACTGCCCTCCTTCCTGTTTGCTTACATAATACATTCTTGGTGAATAACTTCTCAACAACACCCCCTCTCCTCCAGCAATTTTTCTGGATCTGGAACACCATTCACATTCCAGATCAAATTAAAGAATTCCAAAGGCACCACTCCGTCTGGAGCTGACGTCACTTATACCACACACTGCTCTTCAAGCCTGCACACTACTAATAAGCCTCTTACTCAGAACATACACACTGCTTTAATGAGTCCCCTCAAGAGCAATGGGAGTTTTGCATCTCGTACTATACAACCTCCCTAAGAAGCAGGGACTGATTCACACAGTACCTAGCATCTCATCAGATGGCATCAGGCCCTCATTTGGAAGGTGAGGGCCAGACCATGCATCCACCCCAGCCATTTAGGAAGTATACAATCCTGGCTAAGTCTTTCCTTGTCAAGTACTGGGCTCTTTGCCTATGCAACAGGGAGAATAGTGAAAAATTAGAAATAAATGTCTTTCAGCAGGGGATAGTTGAATAAATTATGGAACACCAGTAGAATAAAATAAATCATATGCAATTGTGAAAACACATATGAACATGGAAGAATAATACCATAAATAAAAATAGCAAGCCACTGAATAAAAGGATATGATTCTATTATTTTTATTCAGCTTCATGTGTATTATGTATGTTTGTATATATGCTTATGCACAGAACCATGTCTAGAAGAATGAAAAGCCATACATCAAACTGTACCCTAGTTCTTTCTAGAATGAGAAAACTATAAAGAAGAACTATCTTTTTTCCTTTTAAAGATTTTATTCATTATTTTTTTTAGAGAGAAGGACAAGAAGGGAGGAAGAAAGGAAGAGAAACATCAAAGTATAGGTTGCCTTTCACTTGCCTCCAGCTAGGGACTTGGCTTGCAACCTGGCTTGCAACCTGACTTATGTGCCCTGACTGGAAATCGAACCAGCAACCTTTAGGTTCACAGGCTAGCACCAATCCACTGAGCCACACAAACCAGGGATTTTTTTTTTTCTTTTAGTTGTTTCAATTTTTTCTAGTACGTATTGGCTTTGAAATTTATAGAAAAAACAAACAGCAAATTGGCTTTTTTCCTTTGTAAAACACTTCTTAAAATAGGGGCCCCAGATACCTTAATTCTGAGAGTAGTTGTGCACAATTTATGAAAAGAACTAGTACTTATTTTAAAAGTACTATTCCTTAGCATTCTGGTTGTCAAAATGAAATTTTGCCCTGGCTGGTGGCTCAATGGAAAGGTGCCAGCCTGCGAACCCAAAGGTCACTAGTTCAATTTCCAGTCAGGGCAACATAACCAGATTACAAGCCAGGTCTCCAGCCAAGTCCATAGCTGGAGGTAGGTTAAAGGCAACCATACATTGATATTCCTCTCTCTCTCTCTCCCTCTCTCCCTCTCTCTCTCTCTCTCTCTCTCTCTCCCCCTGCCTCCCTCTCACCCCCTCTCCCTAAAATTAATAAAATATTTAATTAAATTTTGTTTAAAAATCAACATTAAAGAAAACCTTTCATCGTTGTCTCCTTAACTCAAAAATGACCATACTAAGTCTGCAATGACCTTATGTTCCTGCCATGTTTTTCAATGAAGAAAATCAATGAGTAACTGATGTGATTTAACTTTAAACCTTAGAAAACATTAAAAACCTTCTCACATTAATTCTCAAAACATTCTTTATCTGGTCGTATATGTTGAGTTTTTAAAATCCTCCTATCAAGAAGGAATCTTGGAAAAATAATCACTGCATCAAAAAATTAGCACTTACTTGAAATTTTGTTTGGGAAAAGGGGGGCTGTAAACATTGTGGCAGGTTAGAAATATTTAAACCAGGCAACAATCACTAGTGCTATTCATCATGTGTTGTGAAGTATCCAGGACAATCCATTCTGGTAAGTAACTTACCTGCTCAGTCTTAACGCACTTCAGGAAGCTGGCAATTAGGTCAGAAAGCACACTTGACAATTTTAGAAAAGTCTCAATGATTATAGTTGTTGATGCTGCTCTACATACATCCATCTCCAACTGCCTAACTGCTACTTATCCTTCAAGGACACGTGCAGGTACCATATTCTTCCACCCCTGTCTCCAATCATCAATTTAAATATCACCTCTCTTCCAAGGCATTTAATGAACACTAAGACCAAGAGCTCCCATTTATCTTTGTATACTCAACAGTTAGAAGAGCTCCTAGGCATGTGGTAAGGGTTCAACAAGTGAATCCTGAGTTCAACTTTCAGGTAGCAGGCAAATATTATCACTGTCAAATTTTTTCTCCCGCCCTGGCTGGTGGCACAGTGGATAAGGTGCCAGCCTGCGAACCCAAGGGTCGCAGGTTCGATTCCCCAGCCAGGGCACATAACAAGGTTGCAAACCAGGTCTCCAGTCAGGTCTGTGGCTGGAGGCAGGTGAAAGTCAACCATACATTGATGTCTCTCTCCCTCTCTGCCTCTCTCCCTTCCCCTCTTTCTAAAAAATAATGAAATAAAGTATTTAAAAAAAAAAATCTTTTCTCCCAGTTTTATTCTAAGTATTACTCATGACACCACCTTACTTTCTCTCTTATGTTACGATGCCTGCAGTTTTAGTCATTCATCCGGACAGAGATCTAGAAGGGCAGTGACCAAATGTCTCATTCATCTGTCTAACCCCTGGAACAATGAAGTCTCAACCAACTTTCCCCCACAGCACATGCCTGACAGCCAACCACAGACACCACAACTTCTCAAACTACAATGGCTATAACCCTATGACCCTCCTACAAAAGCTAAAACCCTTATAGCATTACATTAAATCTGATCTGATTAATTTAAAAATTAAAGCTAAACCATTAGAGAATTACACAAAATCTGAGCTGGTTAATTTAAAAATAAATCATTTGCAAAAATTATTATAAACTAACCTGGTTAATTTAAAGGTAAATCATTTGTAACTTTTGATACTGTAGTAATGAGAACTTCCTATTCATTTTATAATAACACATTAAGACTCCATGAGTTAAAATCATTGATCTAGACCAGCAATCTTCAACAGACATACAGCAGCACATTGCTGTGCCACAAGAATTTTTAAAACATACAATACCTGACTATTTAGTCAGGGTCACTGATCTCTTTTCCCTTAGCTTGTCAAATTAAAAAATGACAATAGGCATCCAGTGTGAATGAATCAAAATTATACCTATTTTTTGGTCAGATCAGCAAAAAATGTAACATTTTCTGGTGAGTCACAGAATGTTAATAATTAGTTTATATGTACTATGAAATGAAAAAGGTTGAAAATTGCTGATCTATACCACAGTGTTCTGTTCTAACAAATACTTAGTTTTTTAAAAAATTGCTGAGTGAGACTGTACTTCTGGTTAGGTCTTCTCTCTTGTTTATGCTATGTTTCATGTAGAATATTCTCACAACTCAGACAGCTTAGAATAGTCTAGCACTTAATAGGTACTTGCTAAATATTTGTTGACTAAAATGAATGAATGGACTACAACCCATTTTCAAACAGTCCTGCTTATCTGTGAATGGCTAGTAGGCTGGGCCTAGATTTAAAGAACAATCTGAGATCTCTACACTTCCAAGGGCACCTACTCTAATTTCTGTTTTACACCATAAGTAAATGCCTACCCAAGGACAACAATTTCAACTGCATTCTCCTCTGGCTTGTAAAAGTCATCAACGCAAATAGCTTCAAGCCTACTTCAAGAGTACAGTAATGGGTTCCCTGCTGCATTTATTATCCCCAGCACATGCTCCAGGAATTCTGGCCTCTACCACTACTATAAACTATCTTGAAAAATGGACAGTGTTTTGGTTAGTTTCAGTATCATTCCCTAGAAAGTCCTCTGTACAATGTAAAAAGCCAAAAGAATACATAAAATGCTACCATATTCCTTTCCCAAGACTCCCTTATCCCACCCTCACTTTACCTTCTTTCCATCCTCCACTGCAAACCAACACACAGCTAAATTAACCAACACAAGACAGATACTGCATGTGTCTTTTAGAAAAAGGTAGCCCAAGACCCCCACAAAGTATGTAAACTTCAAAACAGGCACTGGATTTAGCCTTTAACCTTGCCTCCTCATTCAACTCATCTGCACAGCATATTTTCTAGGGGTGTAAGAATAATTCATTACCAATTTCAAGTCACATCTAACATAACACCACCTTTAAGACAACATAATTAAGAGCTTAGAACACTGAGTTATACAGGATGTAGCTGTCATCTAAAGCTTTCCCTGTCAAAATAAACAACTAAGCTCTGAGATTAAATTCCCACCTTATTTGTAAACTCTAATAATTGTCCCCACGTGGCAGAAATGCAGGCAGGAAAGGATCTCTGACACTGAAAGGAGGCTCAACAGGAGAAGGAAGACCATTTGCACCCACAAAACTAAGTAAGGTACAACACTGACCCTGTGGGACAAGACAAAAGACCAATGTAATGGAACTACAGATGATGCAGGAGTTAAATACCTAGATACTTTCAGTTCACTATTTTCAAAGAGCTGTTTTGCTATAGCATTTATGTTAACTATGTAGCATCTGGTCAAGAAAGGAGGAGGGAGAGGAGAAGGAAGGGAAGGGGAGAAGAGGGAAAGGAAGGAGAGAAGAGAAAGAGAAGGAGGAGGGGGAGGAGGAGGGAAGGAGATGATGATGATCACCCCTCTCCTCAAAGTCGAAATCATACAAATAAAAATATGCCGTTCTGCAGAACATAGACATTATGGTGTGAAAATCTTACCTATGGTCACATTAAAAACAAAACTATTTAGCCATGGCTGCTGTGTCTCAGAGGACTGAGTGCCAGGTTGTGAACCAAAAGGTCACTCGTTCAATTCCCAGTCAGGGCATATGCCTGGACCCCAGTTCAGGGCAGGTACATCGATATTGCTCTCCTTCTCTACACACCCCCTTCCCCTCTCTCTAAAAATAAATTAAAAAAAAAAAAAAATTAAATGTTACTTTTTAAAAATTTACAATTTTCTATCTATAATTTATACAACTTAGTATTTGGAGTTGCCTTTCTCAAAGGAAGGCAAAGAATTTCAAATCTTCTTTTATTAATATATAAACTAGATTTATATTTAAGTATGCTACAAATAAGGATATGAATGTATAGATTTCATGACAGCTAATACTAATGAACAGATGGATACAGTTTGGTACACAATGCATTAGCTTTGTAAAACTGCCAGTTAACAATGTGTTAAAAGTCACAAGTATATAACATCAAAATATAGAATACAGGGCCCTGGCTGGTGGCACAGTGGATAAGGCGCTGGCCTAAGAACCCAAAGGTCGCTGGTTCAATTCCCAGCCAGGGCACATAACCAGGTTGCAAGCCAGGTCTTCAGCCAGGTCCATTGCTGGAGGCAGGTGAAAGGCAACCATACATTGATGTTTCTCTCCCTTTCTGCCTCCCTCCCTTCCTCTCTCTCTAAAAATAATAAATAAAATCTTTAAAAAAAAAAAAAAAAGAACAAAAAATATATACTTAGAATAAAAAATATTTGTCTACTTTCTCTCCGTTTGAAATAGCCTAGTAGGAGATGTGCTACACTTTTACTCATGTTGTTTCTTTTGCTGGAATAACTATCTGCTATCTGTGGGACAGTGCTATTCATCCATCAACATGGAGCCTAAATGTCATGTCTCCCAAGTTAAGATGATCTTTAGTCCATGGCTAGTGTGGCTCAGTGCACTGAGTGCCAGGCCTGTGAACCAAAGGGTCCCTGGTTCAATTCCCAATCAGGGCACATGCCTAGGTTGTGGGCTGGATCCCTAGTAGGGGGCATGCAGAGGCAACCAATCAATGTATCTCTCTCATGTTGCTGTTTCTCTCCCTCTCTCCCTCCCTTCCCCTTAGTTAAAAAATGAATGAAATCTTTTTTAAAAAATGAGCCCTGGCTGGTGTGGTTCAGAGGACTGAGCATGGGCCTGCAAATCAAGGGGTCTCTGGTTCAATTCCCAGTCAGGACACATGCCTGGGTTGTGGGCCAGGTTCCCCAGCTGGGGGAGAGCGAGAGGCAACCACACATTGATGTTTCTTTTTCTTCCTCTCTTTCTCTCCCTGTCCCCTCTCTCTAAAAAAAAAAAAAAAAAAGATCCTTAAGCAGGCGCTAAATCTAATTTTTGGCCTTGGTAGTTTGCAAGTTCAGAAGATTCTGAAAGCATCAAAAGAAATTCTTCAATCTAAAAAATGTTCAGAATGAATAAACAGCCAAATATATCTCAGCAGAGAATATTTTTTAAAACTTTCCAAATGGAAAAAAAAAAAAAAAAAAAAACACTTTCCAAATGAGAATTCTAGAACTAAAAAATATCAAAATTAAAGTACCTAGTGATGAGCTTAACAGCAGATTAGAGTTGAGAAAGGTATTAATTTGAAAACAGAAACAAAAGAAATTATTCAATAAAAAAAAAAAAAAGACGAAGCTCTGGCTGGCATGGCTCAGTGGATTGGCACTGGCCTGTGAACCCAAAGATTGCCCAGCCAGGTCTTCAGCCAGGTACATAGTTGGAGGCAGGTGAAAGACAACCATACATTGATGTTTTTCTCCCTTTTTTCCTCCCTCCCTCCCCTTCTCTCTGAAAATAATGAATAAAAAGTCTTTAAAATTAAAAAATTAAAAAATGTAAAAAAAGGAAAAAGACTGATAAAACAAAAAAGTGAACAGAGTCCCAATGACATGTGGCACAATATCAAAAGGTCTAACATAACACATTTACAAAGCTCTAATGTAAATCCCCAAACTCAAAGACAGAAAGAACAGCACAGAAAAAAATATTCATGGAAATAATGGCAGAAATTTGATGAAAGATACCAATTTTCATATTAAAGCTGATGGTCAAGCAGATTAAATACAAAAATAAATCAAACCTAACACATCATAGACAAACTGCTGAAAACCAAACAGAAATCCTGAAAGTAGCCAAAAAGAAAATAACACATTACAAACAATGTGTTTGTTTGTAATTATATAAACAATAACTGCCTTTCAGAAATAATGTTGGGCACATGACAGTGAATAAGATCTTTAAAGTACTTTAAAAAAAAACTTGTAAACCCATAATCCTATATCCAGTGAAAATATCCTTCAAGAGTGTAAAACCATGTTCATAACAAGCACAATTGAGACAGACTCATATGTGGGGAGGTACCGAAAACAAAAACAGAATTATCTTCTGGAAGGTGGGCCCCTTATAGTTACAGGATTCCCCCAATTAGGTGGAGTGCTCTAGGAACCCATCCATATCAGTGTTCCAACTGGCATTGTGGTGAGAGGCTGCGTTGGCTTCAGTTAATTTTTTTTGAAGATTCAATGTGTTTGCCGATTTCAGACTTGATGATTTATGGCCCTCGCTGGTGGCTCAGTGGATAGGTGCCAACCTGCGAACCCAAAGGTCGCTGGTTCAATTCCCAGTCAGGGCACATAACCAGGTTGCAAGCCAGGTCTCCAGTCAGGTCCCCAGCTGGAGGCAGGTGAAAGGCAACCATACATTGATGTTTCTCTCCCTTTTTTCCTCCCTCCCTGCCTTTCTCTCTAAAAATAATGAATAAAATCTTAAAAACAAACAAACAAACAAAAGAACGGGTGATTCACAAGTGCACCTACCTATACCACACAGTGCGAGCAGCGGTTTTTGACCAAAAATAGCATGGCCCCTATGCCCTACCCTCCCTCTTCACCCAATCTTGCCCACAAAGCGGCATTTTTTGTTTGTTCGTTTGTTTATTTCCCCAAGGGAAATGTTTTGCCAATGTGGAAGAGGTGAAACAAAGAAAATGGCAGAAGCACTAAAAGGCATCAAAATCAACTAATTCAAAACTGTTTTAGGCAGCAGGAAAAAGTCTCAGTTAGGTGTACCTCATGAAATAGAGAACATTCCGAAGGCAATTAAAGTTTAAAAATGTAAGAATAAATACACAATTTTGTATAAATAAATTCCAGGGATTTTTGGGTCCCCCATGTAGAGAGCAGAATGACAGCTATGGCAGAGGGCAAGGGTGATCAGGAGGTGGAGGGATCACGCAAAATGGAAAACAAACTCATAGACATGGACGACAGCGGGGTGATTACTGGGGGAAGGGGATAAAGGGGAATAAATGGTAACAGGGAAAAAGGAGTGTACTTTCAAAAAGAAAATGTTCAAATAAACAAAAAACAAAAGAATCTGTCACCAGGAAACCTATATTATAAGAAAATCTAAACGAAGTTTTTCAGGCTAAATTCAGGAAGAAATGAAGAACACTAAAATTGGTAAATATGTATATAAAATTACTTCTTTTTGTCTTCCTTAAAATGTATAATTTCTTACAGTGAAAATTATAATACTGTATTGTGGATTTTATGGTATATGTGGATATAATTCATGTGACAACTATAACATCAAGGAAGGGGTTAACTGAAATATACATTTTACAAAAAGTGATTCAATATTAATTAGTGACAATTTAAGTATATATATATCATAATCCCTGGAGTACCCTATAAAACAAATGCTTATAATTATAGCTAAAAGCTAACAGATGAATTAAAATGGAATTCTAAAAAAAGTCAACCTAAAAAATTAGGAATGGAAGAACAACACACAATGAGGATAAACAAAAAACAAAAAGCAAATAGTAGACCTAAAAGAAACCATATCAACAATTACACTTAATATAAGTAGACTGAACATGGCATTTAAAAGCAAAACCTAACTATACTATCTTACAAAAAACACACTTAGCCCTGACTGGTGTGGCACAGTTGGCTGGGCACCATCCCACAAAATGAAAGGTTGCCAGTCTGATTCCTGGTCAAGATACCTGCCAAGGTTGCAGGTCCAGTCCCCAGCAGGGGCATGTGTGAGAGGCAATTAACTGAAGTTTCTCTTACATCGATGTTGCTCTTTCACCTCCCTTCCCGTCTCGCTAAAAATATAATAATAAAATCTTAAAAAAAAAAAAGAAAAAGAAAACAGACTCAGAATTTGAAGACACACTTATATTGACAGAAAGTGTTTGATATGTCATGCATAGAGTAAGTAAAAGAGAGCTGGAGTACCTGTACTAATATCACATAAAGTAGACTTCAAGTCAAATACTATTATCAAAGACACAGTGATATTCCATATTACAAAGGGAGAAATTCAACAGGAGGACATAACAATTATTAATGTGTATGTACCTAACAACAGAACTTCAAAATACACGAAGGAAAACTGACAGTATTAAAAGAAGAAACAGAAAAATACATAATCATGATTAAGAGATTTTTAACACTCCTCTCTTGGTAACTAACAGAACTAAACAAGAAAAAATAAAATGGAGATATATATTAGAAAAATATCATCAACCACCTTGACCTAATTAACAAACATAGAACAGATCAATAATAATGGCAGGCAGAATACACATTTTTTTCAAGTGTATATGACACATTCACCAAGACAGATCATATTCTGGGTTATAAAATAAGTCTCAACAAATTTTAAAAGCCTAAAATCCTACAGAATACAATCTCCGACCACAATGAAATTACATTAGAAATCAATAATAACAAGGTATCTTTAAAAACCACAATATTCAGAAATGAAACACACACCCTAAATAACCCAAGGTCAACAAATAAACCACAAACATTTGAATTGAATGAAAATGAAAATGTAACATCAAAATTTGTAGGATGAAACTAAAAGCAATGCTAGTGGAAAATTTATAATTTTTTAAAAGATTTTATTTATTTATTTTTAGAGAGAGAGACAGGGAAGGAGTGAAAAAGAGAGGGTAAGAACCTCTCTATTTGTTGCCTCTCACAGGCCTCAGGTGGGGACCTGGCCTGCAACCCAGGCATGTGCCCAGGTAGGGAAATCAAACCTGTGACCTGGTGCTAAATCCACTGAGTCACACCAGCCAGGGCAAAAATTTATAAGCTTAAATGCTCATAATGAAAAAAATAAACCGAAATCTAAAATCAGTGACCTACATTTCTAGAAAATTTTATTTTTTAATTTTTTTTTCTAGAAAATTTTAAAGAAAAAAAGCATTATTAAGGTCTCAACAGAAATAAATGACATTTTAAAGAGACAAACAGAAAAAGTTAATAGGTTGGTTCTTTGAAATTGTTAAATAAAATTGACAAATCCCTACTCACACTAATCAAGAAAAAAAATTAGCAATGTAAGAAATGAAAGGAATGTAACATTAAAAGAAGGGAGTATTATTAATAAAGGATGAAAAAACATCATTTGAAGACTCCATTACTTATATTTCACAATCAAAAGTATGTATCAGTAGAAAATTATGTTAACTCTAAATATGAACCTGCCACAGTAGAAACCTCTTGTAACTCAGCAAGGGGAGAAGTTGGTTCCGTTTTCATAGCGTTTTCTCCCATTGACTTGCAATTCAACTCCAAATCTGTAGCCCCCAATCCATCCCCCAGGGAATGGCAAGTTAGTGCAGCTGAGATCTGACCAGCTTCCAAAGGAGATTTCAGCTGACCTAGAAGCAAAAAAAAAAAAAAAACCTTAGGAACATATATTACATGTACATAGAGTCTAAGAACCAAGTACCTCAACAGGCTAATAAAGCCAGGAGCTTTCTTTTTCTTTCTTTTTTTTTACATTTATCATTTTGAGAGAGGAGAAGGGAGAGAGGCAGAGAGGAAGAGAGGTAGAGAGGGAGAGAAACATCAATGTATGATTGCCTTTCACCTGCCTCCAGTTAGGGACCTGGCTGGAGACCTGGCTTGCAACCTGGTTATGCGCCCTGACAAAGAATCGAACCTGCGACCTTTGGGTTTGCAGGCTGGTGCCTTATCCACTGTGCCACCAGCCAGGGCCGCTAGGAACTTTTTAGAGAAAGCCTTCATCTCACAGCATAAAATATACTCACAGCCTAGCTAGGTAGCTAAATTGTTAGTCCCAATATGCCAAGGTTGCAAATCTAATCCCCAGTAAGGGCACACACAAAAATCAACCCATGAATGTTATCAGTAAGTGGAACAACAAATCAGTGCTTCTCTCTCTTATGTTCTCTCTCCCTCTTCCCCTACCTCCCTAACCCCTCCTCTCTCTCTCTCTAAAATCAATTTTAAAAAATTTACCCTGGCTGGTGTGGCTCAGTGTATTGAATGTGAGCCTGAAAAACTAAAGATCACCAACCAGCTCTACTCCTAGTCAGGGTACATGCCAAATTGCTGGCAAGGTCCCCAGTTGGGGGAGTACAAGAGGCAACCAACTGATGTATCCCTCACATGTCAATATTTCTCTCCCCCTTCCCCCCCCTTCCCCTTTCTAAAAATAAATAAAATCTTTTAAAAAATGTTTCTATGAATGTATTTAGAGGTTCTAGCACATAGAGCCAGGGCTGTGAGCATCTCAAACACAGAGACTAAAGTGAAGAAAGGATGTGCTGGATGCATTAACAAAAAAGCATAGGTACTGGAATAAGAATGCACCAGAAAGACAGAGAGAGGGGGCAGGGCTCTTCAAGTACTGTACCTCCAACTCAGTATTTTAAACATGTATAAGCAAAAACCACCTCAAAAAGTTTGTCTACTAAATCATCAGTGAAGAGCAATATGTTATAAAAATACTACAGCCCATCCAATAACTTGATTTCAAAACCTTCTAAAACTTGTGGAAGGCAGGACACAAAGATTAAATTGGTTTTCACTAGAGAAGCATTAGGTTAGCAATATAGTTCCAAAAGACTTTGACTCACCTTCTTCAGGTTCCTTTGTACTGGGTGATGTGTTTTGCAAAGAATCAGTATTAACTGTATCCACCATATCTGATACAATCAAGTCAGGATCTAAGATCTCATGGGTCCCATGTGTGGACAACCTGGAAGACCGTCTCCTAGATAAGTCTTTGTCAGTGTTTTCCGGGTAGTTTTTTGACTTTTCCTGGGCTATAAATAAATCATTAAAAGAGTTACAGTCAAGAGACCAGAAGAAATAATTCTCCTACTATACGTTTCTAGACTGGCAATCCTCTACAAGGACTTTACAGAGACTTATAGAATATTAAGCCTGTGATAAAAAGTAAATCTTCTTTCCTAGTTTATAGTTTTAAGTAAAGGCACAGTCTCTGCCAGGATAGAATTTTCCTTATTTAAGAATTTATGATGCCCTGGCTGGTGGCACAGTGGATAGGTGTCGGCCTGCAAACCCAAAGGTCACTGGTTCGATTCCCAGACAGGGCACATAACCAGGTTGCAAGCCAGGTCTCCATCCAGGTCCACAGCTAAAAGCAGGTGACAGGCAACCATACATTAATGTTTCTTTCCCTCTATACCTCTCTCCCTTCCCCTCTCTCTGAAAATAATTAATAAAATATTTTTAAAAAAAGAAGTATTATTATTATTTATGGTCTGCAAATATGTGCGAAGGTCATCTCCAATCTTGACAACTAAGTTCTATGTTGGAATTTACCAACACAGACGTGTACAAGCTGATCTTCAAAGTCGGTAAGGTTTATAGAGAACCTTAGAACCATCACAAACTTTTTTTGGAGCCAAGAGGAAACTTTTTAAAAATCAGTAAATACTATTTTTTTTTTTTAGGATTTTATTATTTTTAGAGAGAGGGGAAGGGAGAGAGGGAGAGAGACAGCAATGTATGGTTGCCTTTTTCACCTGCCTCCAGGGCAGTGAGTAGTATTTTTAAAGTTTCACTCAGCACATGAAATTCATACCCTCCTAAACCATTACATTTCCAATGGAATTCTAATCAAATGTAGCTTATGGGTATCAAAATTATATCACTGGTCTCATTATTAATGGAGTTTATGCTTTAAGGTTTATTTTTCTTCTGGCAAAACTCTTTGATCCAACCACATCGCACTAATATTTGCTCCTATGATCAAGGACAAGTCTTAGAGCCTATAGGAAATAGGGGAAAACATGGATACAGGGAGGCTAACCCATATGAAATCAGTTCTCAGCACACATACACAAACTGAAGACTCACATGAATTTTTGTCAAGTCGAGGACGTTTCAACGGGATTTCACTTCCTTTTGATATTTTTCGTCTTCTCAATTCCAGTGTTATAGGTTGCAATGTTTGGGAGTTTGAATCCACAGCTACAATGATAATAAATCCACAAAAAAGGTATGTAATTTCTTAGTGGTCAATCCTCATTTTTATCTATAAATAACACACACACACACACAGACATTCTTGCATGAGAAACAGGCCAAGGAGCATTCTTACTCAAGCTAAAAGAAAACAGGAAAAGTGAAATGGGTGAGAAATTACTTATTTATGGGAGATGCTGACATCTATGACCCAGTTCTAGTCATGTGAGTACACTCCTCTCCTCAAACCCTCTCTTTAAAACACTCTATCTACCCCAACAGGGCTGCTTTAAAATATGAAGGTAACAACAATAGAAAAGTCATTTTTATCAGCATCAAACCTTTCCATGAAAACTTGACTTACCTACCATGAAGGCTAATTCTTAGAATGTGAACCCTGGAACTACAGCTTGGTTGTTCTCAATCTCTACTTGCTGCTAAATTAGCCTGGCATTGACCCTATTTTTGAGGACCCAAAAAGAACATCAGAATTTATAACCTCTAAAAACAATTCCAGCCCTGGCTGGCAGCACAGTGGTTAAGGCGCCGGCCTGTGAACCCAAAGGTTGCAGGTTCGATTCCCCAGCCAGGGCACATAACCAGGTTGCAAACCAGGTCTCCAGTCAGGTCTGTGGCTGGAGGTGGGTGAAACGCAACCATACATTGATGTCTCTTTTCCTCTTTGCCTCTCTCCCTTCCCCTCTTTCTAAAAATAATGAAATAAAATCTTTTCTAAAAAAATTTTTTATAAGATAATCTTTAAAAAAAAACAAACAATTCCAGAAAAATCTCAGGAGACTCTTCTGTTTCAGTCAGTGTTTCAGGCAAGGCTGCTGACCACTAGCAAATCCAGCTCTGACATAATTCAGCAGTGTAAACACAAAACCCTGGGACTGTACTCTTTATTGTTAAATCTAGTATTTAAGAAACTCTTCCAAAATCAGGAAAGAATCCAAAAGGCAAGCAGAAGAAGAAAACAAAAGAAAAGAAACTGGGAAGCTATGGGGGAAGGCAGGACTAAGGAGGCTAATGAAGGTTCAAAGGAGAGAGAAAAGGGCAGGGAAAGAGGAAGGAGGAGGAAAGGAATGGGAAGGAATGGTAAAAGGAAAAGAGGGGAGGGGCAAGGGAAGGAGGAGAAGACTCATCTTACACCAGAAGATCAGATCTGCCTTGTCCAATGGCCAAAAGACCTGACTGAGTTCTGAGGAGGCAAACCTGATGAGCATGTTGACCTGCTTGGCTCTTCTTGCGTTCAATTCCCAGTGTGCCACCATTATTTTGTTCCCAGTGGTGGGATCTCGGAGATCACACACTCCAAATTAAACACAAACAACCCTCCTCAAATAACTCAGATCCCCTTCCAATCAAGCCTGTACAATCTAGAGGGCTCAGGCTCCACTGAGTCAATGAACTTATTCTAAGCAATTTTTAAAGGGGATTTGAACTATATTATCAGCTACTTGGCAAGCCTTCTTCATTTTGAAATCATATGTAAACTGGGACTTACTATACAGAACTTCAGTGTTTCCCAAATTCTTCTTAACATAAGAATCACCTGGAAAAGTTGTTTAACAATACTTATTCCAGACCTTGCCCCAGAGAGTCTGACTGGGGAGGAAAGACAAGTGTTAACAGAAAGTTTGGAAAACACCATTTCTCTCTAAATTGAACTGAGCTGGTATGAAATTCTACATGTATAAAATAAAAGCTTTAAACTAGATGGCACTTATTTTATCTGAATGAAGTCATGTGGCTTCATAGAAGCAGTCTGAAAGCTGAAATGTATCTACCCAGTACATGCTCTCCAGGGGGTACAAGACACAGCATGAATGGCTAAAGAGGTATCAGTTTCACAACACTCAATTCCCACATATACAATTTCTTAAACTGAGAAGGGGACACATTCAATTTCTGCAAGTTCACCTCTTCCATTTCTCCCACTTACATAAAAAGGCCACCACTCATTCATCCCACATCTTAACATGGTTCGCTGTCCAGAGGTTTAAAACCTCTACACTTTTAACTATCCTCATTTGACTACAAAATACACAGGTTATTTTCTCAGTTCTCCCAAAGGTAGTTTATAACTAGTATCATTAGAATGCACAGGACAGAAATCAATTTGTTACATGGATACCTTGGGCATCAGGGTTTAATTCTCTCCTGGCACTGTTGAAAAAGCCAGTGAATTTAGGACAGTGATGTCAAACAGAAATATGAGAGCCACAAATGCAAGCCACATATGTAAATAAAAAATTTTTAGCCATCACATTAAGAAAGAAAAGAAAAAAGTGAAATTGGTTTTGACAATATATTTTATTTAACCCAATACATCCAAAACCATTTCACCATACAATCAATATAAAAATTATTGCCATATTATACATTCCTATGGGGGGGGTATACTAAGTATTTGAAAGTCAGTTATAACACATCTCAATTCAGACTAGCCACATGTGTCTAATGGCTACCACGCTGGACAGCCCAGGTCTAGGCCCTAATCTGTCTAGGGACAATTCCAACATGCTCAGCTTCTGAGGGTAAAACCCAGTTACAACCACTCAAGGGGCACGTGCCTTATTTCATCTAGGAAGAAATCAATCTAATTTCCTATCTTAAAATTAGAATACCGATGCAGGAAGCTTATCTACTATGAATGATTTCATTTATTTGAAGTTTTTCTTTTTTTAAATAAAACACTATGCTTTTATTGCACATTCTTCCATTTCTAGAAACATCAGACCACTATATTATGCACATTTTTAATCCTTTCCATTGGGGTGGAGGGCCTTCAGTTTATGCAGCCCAACAACCAGATACTTCACATTTTAAAATGACAATACTACAAACTAAAAAGAAGGACTGTTGCTATGGAAATTATTCCATGTTCTTATGATAGGTGAGTGTCTCCGTTAAAATGTGAGGTGGAGCCCTGGCTGGTAGCACAATGGATAAGGCGCCGGCCTGCGAACCCAAAGGTCACAGGTTCGATTCCCCAGCCAGGGCACATAACCAGGTTGCACACCAGGTCTCCAGTCAGGTCTGTGGCTGGAGGCAGGTGAAAGGCAACCATACATTGATGTCTCTCTTCCTCTCTGCCTCTCTCCCTTCCCCTCTCTCTGAAAATAATGAAATAAAATCTTAAAAAAAAAAAAAAAAAAAAAAAATTGTGAGGTGGTCTCAGGGAAAATACAGGTTTACACTACAGTAACAATGTAAAAAGTGTCCCCTAATCTAAGTAAAAAGAATATTATTTGTGTTGGAGAAACTCCCTGATATTCTTATGTTTTCCCAACAATGGAAATGTAATTCTTTCCATAAGGGTGTGGTCAAGCCCTGGCTGGTAGCACAGTGGTTAAGGCGCCGGCCTGTGAACCCAAAGGTCACAGGTTCGATTCCCCAGCCAGGGCACATAACCAGGTTGCAAACCAGATCTCCAGTCCGTCCTGTGGCTGGAGGCAGGTGAAACGCAACCATACATTGAAAAAAAAAAAAAAAAAAAAAGTGTGGTCAGAAACTGAATTGAAATGCTGACAATTCCCATCTGGTATTTGTGTTTCATCAGCAGGCAAATAAGCATTATTTGAAGTATATTAAGGTAGACTTTATGCCACAGAAAGTGTCTGGATTGACAAGAGTAGCTTTGGTAAGAACAAAAGAGCTAATTCTGTAAGTCCACAATTTCGATGAAAATAAATTTTACATTTTATTTTTCATTTTTTTTAGAAAGTTGTATCTTAAAAAAAAACCTTTTATTATTTCTAATGAGACGGGAAAGGAGGGAGGAAGAGAGGGAAAGAAACATCAATGTATGGTTGCCTTCCGAGTACCTCCAGCTCGGGACCTGGCTGGAGACCTAGCCTGCAAGCCAGGCATGTATCCTGACTGGGAATCAAACAGGCAACCCTTTGGTTCCCAGGCCACTGCTCAATCCACTGACCCACACCATCCAGGGCTAAATTTTATATTTTAAATATATATTTTGCAACTATTTAAAGTTGGGGGGGGAGGGATTAGATGTCACTTTAACACCTGGGTTTGGCGCTGGCCTGCAAACCCAAGGGTAGCTGGTTCAATTCCCAGTCAGGGCACATAACCAGGTTGCAAGCCAGGTCTCCAGCCAGGTCCCCAGCTGGAGGCAGGTGAAAGGTAACCATACAGTGAATGATATTTCTCTCCCTTTCTTCCTTCCTCCCTGCCCTTCTCTCTAAAAATAATGAATAAAATCTTTAAAAAAGAAAAAAAATATTAAAGTGTGCTAAGAGATTCATAATTTTTAATGTAGAGAATATACAAGCCAGGATGTCTGAAAAACACTAATGGATAATCACAGGCTTTCAGTCTAGAGATCCTCAGAACTCTTCATGCCACTGAATTGATACAAAGGAGTATTTGGCTTAGAAAGAAATTCAGGTTGTGTTTCATTCTGTGCTATTCTAGAAAAATTCCAAATTTCAACTTAATTTCACAACTGCATTTTTCCCTGTCTATATCCGCTAACCTTGACGTTTACCAATTAGCCATCTCAGATTTTTATTAGGACTATGAAATTTTTCAATCAATAATCACTCTCTAGAGAACTTAATTTCAAAGGTATCCATGCCTTTCTAGGTCTTCAATCCTACCTCCTTCAGTAAGCCTCTTTCAGACACCCACATCTATCTATTTTACTACTTTCCTCTTTCACGTCTCTCATGGAAGTTCTGTTTCCTGATCCTAGATTCTATTAAGCTTACTTAAATGGAGATCATTTAAATAGCAAAATGCTTATTAGGTTTTATCATATTAAGCAGAAGTATCTAGTGAACCACAAGCTCAGTTTCAGACATGTTCCCCAACTTATGTTCATCTACATCAGCAATTTTCAAGCAGTGTGCCACAAGAAATTTCAAAGCATGCAATACCTGATCATTTAGTCAGGAACACTGACCTCCTTTCCCTTAGATTGTCTAATTAAAAAGTGACAACACCAACACAATAGCCATCCAGGATGAATGAATTAATATCATACCTATTTTTTTAATCATATCAGCAAAAAGTATATTTTTTGGTGATGCAGAATTTTAGTAGTTTGTGTGTCACAAGATGAAAACAACTGAAAATCACTGATCTAGATACTTGCCTCCCTTAAAATTCAAATGACTTGTTTTCAGATCATAGGACAATTCAAAGTCTGCCACAAAAATGAAGCACTTATGTACATAACCACAAGGGGCTGCAGAAAAACACTAGCATTGCTCACTATAGCGCCCACTAAGGAAACTCACCAGCAGGAGCTATGGAAGGGGGTCTGCCTCGTTTTCTTTTTGGTTCCCTCAAGTTTTCTTGCGGACTCTTCACAATGTCATTTTCAGGTTTCTTATCCACTTGAGCATCTCCAGAGTACTCTCTGTCATTTTCTGAAATGTTCTCCTTATCTTCCTTCTCGTTTTTGGGAAGGCTTTTCTCTGACACTTTCCCCTTTTCAGAACAGATTAATTTTCCTTCTTTATCAGACTGCTTGGGTCGCTTTTCTGTCTTTAAGGCTTTGTCCTCTTTGCCTTTCTTTAGGTTCACTGCGACTTTCCTCTGCTCTTTAAACTTCTCTCGTTTATCAGGAGATGATGAAAGACTCTTGTGATCTGTTTCCTTGGGCCTAGTGTTCCCCACAATATTCTAAAACAAGCAAAATAGTGATGAAACACACTTGTGATTACTTGCCAATATAAAATCAGATTTTTTTTTTTTTTTGAAACTTATGAAGATAAACAAAGAAAAAGGACACAAGCAAACCATATAATGGTCACCACTGAAAATATCTACCCAATGTTCTGAGGCTTGAGAACCAATCCTAAGTTTAAAGAAAACAACAGTCATGTTCAACTCCTTCTGAGGCAGAGCTATCTCCCTTCTGAATGACAGATAAATCACTAAAAAATAATTAAAGGGACAGACAACTACCCAGAGTGCTTGTGGAAAAGCACTCTTTCTAAGAAAATGTCTTCATGTCCCATTCTGCTCATCTTAAGCAGGACTACACTGACTCAGGGCCTTTCAGAGGCCTGGTTCAGTGTGCCAGTGGATACTGATTTCCTGTGTAGAACAGAACCCAAACCAGTAGCTAAAGGCTAAACAGGAAAACTGGAAAGATTTTCTAACCCAGAAACAGGTTCTTTGCTCCCTCTACTGGGTAAAGGCTGTGCTCGTCCAACAAGCTACCTAGTTTGTTCTTGAGATACTTACTTATTTTTTATCCATCAGAAAGAAGCACTGGTGCTTTTTGGTTACTTTCCTTCTAAATTACTTTCTTTGAAATTTACCCTAAAAATCTTGAGTCCTAGTATGACTATCTTATAAAAAATAGCAGACTCTGGAAGCTCTGGAGTTTCTCAAACTACAGAGAAGTTTATTTGTATATGTACATCTCTTTCAAGACCTCAACCATCACCATATCACGTTCATGAGATCCCCAGCACCTAGCATACACTAGGCACACAGATCTTTGCCAGAGCAGGAAGGAATGCCTAAATACTCACTGAGTAAAAGTTTAATTTGTCCCACAGGGAAAAGTAATAAACAAAGAGAATCCCTGTGGTTAGAGCCTAGAAGGAAGTATTTTTCTCAAGTCCTCAAAATTTTCTGAAAGCAACTAGGATTGAGAACAAGCATTCCTCAGTAACTGCTGGCAGAAATACAAAACTGCAACTACCTGGAGGGTAGGAGGGGAGCAATTTGGGTCAAAAGACTTAAGTTTATACTTCGGAACTAGAATGAATTCCTAGAAATAAAATTTGTTAATAAATAGTAAGACTATGCACTCAGATTTATAAATATCCTTAAATGGCCATTAAGAAATTGGTTATACAAAGCAGGATTACATATATATTTTAAAATACTACCTATCCATTAAAAGCCATATTCACATACACTATTAAGAAACTTGGAGAACCTTGCTGGTATGACTCAATGGTTTGGGTGTCATCCTACAAACCGAAGGTCACAAGTTCAATTACTAGTCAGGACACATGCCTGGGGTGAAAGCCAGGCCCACAGCTGGGGGTGTGTGCGAGGTAACCAATCGATGTTTATCTCCCTGTCTTTCTCCCTCACTTCCCCCTCTCCAAAAATAAATAAATTTTTATTTATTTATTTAAAGATTTTATTTATTATTCTTAGAGAAGGGGTAAGGGAGAGAGACATCAATGTATGGCTGGCTGTCTTTCACCTGTCTCCAGCCATGGACCAGGTTGGAGACCTGGCTTGCAACCTCATTATGTGCCCTGGCTGGGGAATCGAACCAGCCACCTTCAGGTTCACAGGCCTTATCCATTGTGCCACCAGCCAGGGCCTAAATCTTTCATTTAAAAAATTCAAAAAAGAGCCCTAGTGGTGTGGTTCAGTGGATTAAGTGCCAGCCTGCAAACCAAAGGGTCACCTGCATCAAGGCACTTGCCTGGGTTACAGGCCAAGTCCCTGGCTGGGGACACCCAAGAAGCAACCATACATTGATGTTTGTCTCCTTCTTTTTCTCCTTCCCTTCCCCTCTCTCTGAAAATGAATAAACAAACTTTTTTTTTTTTTAAGATTTACATTATTTTTAAAGAGAGGGGAAGGGTGGGAGGCAGAGAGGAAGAGACACAGAGAAACATCAATGTATGGGTTGACTTTCACCTGCCTCCAGCTACAGACCTGGCTGGACACCTGACTCGCAACCTGGTTATGTGCCCTGGCTAAGAATCAAACCAGCAACCTTTAGGTTCACAGGCCAGTGCCTTATCCACTATGCCACCAGCCAGGGCCTAATAAAATCTTTTTTAAAAAAATTTTTAAAGAAACATGGTGAAATGTTATTTCATTAACAGAGCAAGCTATGCTATAATAATATACTATGTGACTCCAACTTCATAAAGAAATGTCTACATATAGAGCCAAAAACGCCCACGAATAGCCACCACAATCTTGAGAAAGAAGAACAAGGTAGGAGGAATCACAATCCCGGACTTCAAACAATACTACAAGGCTACTGTCATCAAAACAGCATGGTACTGGCATAAGAATAGACATATAGATCAATGGAACAGAATAGAGAGCCCAGAAATTAACCCAGGACTCAATGGTCAACTAATATTTGACAAAGGGGGAAGGAACATCCAATGGAGTAAAAACAGTCTCTTCAACAAATGGTGTTGGGAGAACTGGACAGTAACATGCAAAAAGATAAAACTAAACCACCAACTTACACCATACACCAAAATAAACTCAAGATGGATAAAAGATTTAAACATAAGCAGTGCCACCATAAAGGTCCTGGAGAAAAATATAGGCAGTAAACTTTCGGATATCCTACGGAAAAATATGTTTACTGATACTTCACCAAGGGCAAAGGAAATCAAAGAACGAATCAACAAATGGGACTATATCAAATTGAAAAGTTTCTGTTCTGCTAAAGAAAATATCAGCAAAATTCAAAGGGAACCAACTGTATGGGAAAACATAATTGCCAGTGATACCTCAGACAAGGGTCTGATCTCCAAAATATATAAAGAACTAATGCGACTCAACACCAGGGAGACAGACAGCCCAATTAAAAAATGGGCAAAGGACCTGAACAGACAACTCACTGAGGAAGATATACAAAGGGCCCAGAGGCATATGAAAGA